>PVKM010037374.1:0-14466 GCA_004027735.1 Carollia perspicillata | reverse complement strand
ATGACCAGGTCATAGTTCTCCATCTTTTTTTCAGAGATTTCTTTAAAAGACCTTGCCTATATGCACAAATGAAATTTCCCTGTCCTGGGTGCTTGGAGTACAGAGATGAATAAGACATATGAAGGTCTGTCCAGAAAAGTTCAGCCATTGTTAATATAATGAGAACAGTTTGAATGACATCGATATAACCTGAGAGACAAAGAGAGTGGATTGGAATGCATATGTATGAACAACGATGACTCTATCGTCCTAGTCAGTGGGGGTGGTAGACACTGTTGAGTGAGCATGTGTACTATGTGGCTGTCACATTCAAAATGCCTGAGCGAGTAGAGCAATGAGTCTGCATCCAATTTTGTGTTAAGGTTGAACATTTCTCAGTGGAAACTATTCGGATGATTCAGAAGGTCGAGGCTATGGGCAACTGGTGATTGGCAGCTTCATCACGACAACACGCCTGCTCATGCATCGCGTTAAGTGCAGAGATTTTTGGTGAAACATCAAATCACCCAGGTGATTCGGCCCTGCTATAGCCCACATTTGGGTGACTTCTGGCTTTTCCCAAAACTAAAATCACCCTTGAAAGGGAAAAAATTTCAGGCAGTTAATGTGATTCAGGAAAACATGATGGAGCAGCTGATGGCAATTGGGAGAACCATGTGAGGTCCCAAGGTGCCTACTTTGAAGGGGACGGAGGCATCATTGTCCTGAGTACAATGTTTCTTGTATCTTGTGTCTTCTTCAGTAAATATCTCTATTTTTCATGTTATATGGCTGGATACCTTCTGGATAGGCCTTGTACATGCTTCTCATTCTGATATAATTTACAGTATGGTTAGAAAGACAAATATTAAACAAGTAATTATCCAGACAACTGATCAATTATAAAGGTAGTAAGTGCTATGAAAGAAGAACTAAGGATACAATAAGAGAATCTGTGTGGAGAGGTGGTGTCAGGGAAGGGTTCTATGATGAAATAAGGTTGAATCTGAGACATAAAGGATGGATTGAGTTAGCTAGATTAAAGCTGTGGGGTTTACGAGAGTGCCAATCAAGAGAGAGAGAGAGAGAGGTTTACAGAGGGAAGAGCATTGCAGAAGTTCTGTGTGGAAAAGCCCAGTGGAGGATATCACATTGGACAGATGGAAAGTCAAGAATTGAGTTATTCATTCAACAAAAATTGATTGGGCTTCTTTATGTGCCAGATTTTTGGTTGAGAGGGAGCCCTCTATGTTTGGAACATAGCAATGAGAGAAGGGAAATATATTAGTACTAAATCATTTGTCATTAGTAAACTATTTCCTAGTAATTACTACTTTATTTCATAAAGTTCATAAATTCCTTTGTAACCTGTTCTAGTACTGTTATTTAGATAAAAGAGTCTTCAGGATTTTTTCACTTGGTTCTCTACCGTTTTGAATATTAGGAAGACGTTATAGGCTTTCAGTACCCTTGTGTCCACCAGAATTTCTCACAAAGATTAATGCCCACCATACACACTTCAGCAAACTCCTTTTCAAGTTATTTTATCACTCTTAGGATTATTCACCTGATTTAAGAGAACTGACCTCATTTTGCTCATTTTAAGATGATACTTTGTCTCTTTAAGTATTTTATATTCTGGCCTTTAACTTTTCTCCTTGTAGTGTCTTTATTCTATTTAAATACAGTCATCTACCTTGCAGAATACAAATGCATACATTTTATTTTCTTCTTCAACATTTCCTTAAGCCTCCACTTCTTTGTCTTTTGCTGAAAAAAAAAGAGAGAGAGAGAGAAAGCAAGGAGGAAAAGTTATTTTAGTTGCCTTTAATAGTTTTGTAATTTTAAATGCACTGTGAACAAAACTTCCTGAAAACATTAAGTGCCAGTATCTTATCACTGTCACTACTTCTTCATTTTAAATTGTGTATTGGAAAGATTTCTTTGTGGAATGTCAGCCTTGTTGTTTTTGGCCCCCAGGTTTTCCTCATCAGTATCGCTTCCATAGTCATGTAAGGAGAATTACATTTTGTGTGGAGCATGTTAAGGCCTTCCCTCTTAGGTGCCTATGGCCGGAATCCATTTTCACTATGTTGTTCAACTAATCAACGACTCCTTGAAAAACTTAAAGAATGTTGTCCGAATGGGCCCCAAATTATCTTTTGTTGTTATTGTAAAACCTCAAGGTAACACTGTTTCCTGTTCCCAAGGTCCTTGTCACTTCTGCTTTACCAACCTATTTTCCCTTTTGGTCATGAAAAACTTCAGAGTAGCAATTTTCCAAGTTGCTTCACTACCTTCTAAAAGGTAGAAATGTCAGTAGAAACAATGTAGTTTCTGACTATTTAAACAGTCTGGGGCAGTTCTACCAGTTCAGTGCCTTAACTGTAGCTTTTTTCCTGTAGTAGAAATATTATGGGTACTATGGGTAGAAATATTACAATAGTTAACTTAGTTATCGTATGGCACCATAACTCCTTGTATTCTATTTTTACAAAGTCACAGAACAAAGATGAGTTGTTCTTACTGTAGCCCACAAGGCTCTCCACGGTCCAGACTCTGTTCCTCTCCAGCTCCAGCTGATACTAATTTTCTGCTCACTCACCTTGGCCACCATCTGCTAACACAGTCAACTTTTTCCTGCCTTGAGTCTTTTGTTTATTCACTCCCTCTGCCTGGACACTGCCCAACACTCTGCATAAGCAGTCCCTTCTTAATTTTTAAGTTTTCAGCCTAATGTTTACTTTTCTATAACCTGCTGTTTATTCCCATCAAACCTCTTATCATAACCTGGAGTCGTCACACTTCTTTACGTGTTTGCCTATTGTGTTACAGCAATGAGAAGGTAAATGCAGTAGGAAATTTTTGTATCTTTACATTAGAGTAAACCCTCAGTAAATAATATTTAAATAGGTGATAAAAGATATACTGAAATGTATTCTTTCCGAAAATGAATTAAATGAAATTGTCGATGAGTTCTTTGTTGTACGTAATGACTAGGTCAGAGAAGCCAATTCAAACTTCCATTGAGTAAACTTTAGGAAAGGTCACAGAGAAGGGACTCTGATAATAGCAGCCCCCCCGCCCAAAAATGCAGGCCATCTAGAGCACCCAGAAAAATGGGCAAATTAAAAAAATAAAATTGCTTGAAGGCACAAAAAGCTAACAAGATAGCGAAGAATTATGAGGCAGAGATCTGGGAATAGAGAGCACTCAGGGAAGTGACTCTGGCATTTGGGGCCGCGCTCACCTGAGCACCCGCCCTGCGAAGAAAGGGGTGCCTGCGGGTGTGAGATAGGCAGAGCTTTAAGTAGCGTTACAGGACGATAGGGGAAAATGGCTATCCAGAGCCTATCAAGAAGAGAAAGCATTGGCAAATCTCCCACCTTTAGGTGGGAGATCGCACTAGAAGTAGAAAAGCGCTTCAAGAACCTGGATGTTATCCAAGACAGGATACACACATATATTCACGCCAACCCGGTATGTAGATAGTTCCTCAGACTTTCAATCATATAACTTTATGACTTTAATAATCTCTGGATTGCAGGAATTCAAGTAAAAGACAAGCATTTAAAAATATGGACCTTATTAATAATAAATATTTATTGTTATGTTTGCACCCTTGGTAGTTTCCTCGGTGAAATCTGAAACGAACGGCAAGGAGAGAGGGAATAAAAAGGTAGGCCCCTCCAGGTCAGTAGGTGGCAGGTTCTTCGAGCAAGGGGCTTATACAAGAGGCTTGTCTTGGGCAGTAGACACAGAGCAAGAGATTTCTGCACCCTTCAACCTGCCAGAAACTTAAGTTTATATATAGACCTTCACTGGGTTCAGGCCCATAAACAGCCCAGATGGTCTTAACAACACAATACTCTTTCAAGACTTCATCCATAACAAAGGCTCCCATTCTGGGAACAATGGGTGGAACATACATTTCAAGGACAGGGGACTGGGGCGAGAAGCTTCCCATTGTCTGGGTCAGGCAGTGATAATGCCCTATTCATGACCTCTTCTAACGTGGGCATCTCTATGCCCATATTTTATTTCTATTATTTAATTCATTGTTTACAAAAACACCACTGGCAAGTACTAATATCATCCTGACTTCATAGATACAGAAACTAATACTTAGAGAGGTTAAATAACTTTTTTCAATGCTATACAATTAAAGCATGAAAGAGATGGGACTGAAATATGTATACTGTATATGAATGAAGAACATGTTTTAATCACTAGCTACGTTTTCTTTAATAGTTTTAATTGTTTTTCTTTTCTACTCATTGTTTGTTTCTTTTCTTTCATCTGTAGCTTCATTAATTGAGCATAAAAACATTTTTTCATTTATCCTTCTATTAGTGTTTAGCTAAAAATCAATTATTTAGGGGTTACTTAGGAGATTACAATATGCAACTCTGATGTATATATATGTTAGTATTTTTACCTTATGTGAGACATCCAAAAGACATTTGAACATGTAAATTCTATATACCCCATATTTGTTTTAATTCTATATACATTTTAGACAACACACAATATTATTATTATTAGTTTATAAAGTCGACATTCATTTGGATTTAGTTACATATTTACTTACCCTTCTCATTTCCCAATTTTTATTTCTCTCTTCCTTTGTTTCTATCTGGGACAAATGTACTTAGGCCCAAATAACTTTTATTATTTCTGTCAGGTGGATCTGCTGCTGACAACTTCTCTCAGATGTACGCGAACGTGTGTGTGAAAATATATGTTTTCTCCATCTCCCTTTTTGGAGGATACTTTAGTCGCGTATGCGTTCTAGACTGGCAGTTACTTTCTTTCAATACTTGGCAGTTGTTCTATTTTATTTTATGACATCCATTGCTTCTGTTTGTAATTCAGCTTTGGTGTTATCGTGAGTCATTTGAAGGGAGTGTGTCTCTTTCGACCACATTTAACTATTTTCTTTGCCTCTGTTCTTTAGCATTTTTATCCTGACGTGCCAAGGGACGCTTATTATTTTATTAATCCTGCTTGAGATATAGGAGTACTTCTTGAATCTCTGGCTTAGGTTTTTTTTTTAAATTTGGATTACTATAAAACTGCTATATATTCAAATATTGCTTCTGTCCAGTTATTTTCCTCTCTTCCATCAGTGATTATAACATTCATATTAGACATTTTAGAGTGTCCCATATAATTCTTATATTCTTCATTTTCCTGTATGTGTTTTAGTCTTGACATTTTCTACTAATCTGATGATCTTCCACTTCAGTAAGTATTCATCAACTGTCTAATGTCTCATTATACTAACATCATAATTCCTCAATTTCAGTAATTATGTATTTCATTTCTAGAATTTCTCATTTTGCAACAACTAATACAATAATTAATTCAGACAGATTATCAATGAAATGTTGGGGAATATATTTTCATATGATCTTAGAGAATCATCCTATAGATTACATACTAATTACACTAGTCAAAATGTACTTTTGCATGAAGAGATTTGGTTGTCACTTGATTATCAAACAACCAACTTAGCATGTTCATCAGTAGAACTACCTATGCATGTCTTCTGATGTAATGTGGTAAAAAACACACCCTATCATGTAGGTAGTATTTTTTCCAGAAATGTTTAATTGAATCTAATAACAAGGGGACAAATTCAGAACATAGGATGCCCTGCAAGACAAATGGCCTGGACTTTTGGAAAATATCACAAGAAACAAAAGAAGGGCAATGTGTTCAAGATGAAGGGAGACGAAAGAGACATAATGAACACATGCAATTCTGTGAACAGTAATTAGATCCCGGTTTGGGAGAAATCCAATGTGGAATATTTATTAGACATTATTGAATCCTTGTTAATTTTCTTAGGTATTATAGACACATCGGAGGATGTCTTCATTCATAGGAAATACTCTGTATATACTAAACTTTTCAGAGATGAAGTGTCATCTTCTATAGGTATTTTCTCCAAAAAATCATAAACCACCTGTAAAGGAGCTTTAGAAGACTTTTTAAATTTTATTTATTTATTTTATTGATCATACTGTTAGAAGTGTCCCGGTTTTTCCCTCTTTGCCCTCCCCCACTCAGCACCCCCACTCACTCCAGTGATCCCCCTTATTTTTTCCTGTCCATGGGTCATGCATATACAGTGTCCAGCACAAATAACACCCATTTTTATCACAAAATCTTTTACTACAAAGTCGTAAGCATATAATTCTGTAACATAACAATATTATATTCACACATACCATGTGTGAATTTCACATTTTAGGTGAAATGTTCAAATTAAAGCTATAAATTATTATACCCATATTATTACCCAGTCAAGTGGACATGACATCTGCCAGACCTTGTATGTACTTTGGAAACTCCATGTTCTGTACTTGCTCTTAAAATCTCCCTGTCTATCCTGTAACTAACAATTTGTACTTCTTAATCCCTTCACCTTTTCCTGCATTCCACCAGATCTCCCTCAATTGCCTACCATCCCAGTTTTTTCTGCTGTTGAAGTACCCACTGAGTTCCCCAAGCATCCATATAACCAGTGTTTTGAACTTACATCTTATAGTTTGTTTATCTCTGTTTTGTTTAGTTTTTTTTTCTGGAGTTTTGATCTGTTCTTTTATTTGGGCCGTATATCTATGATTCTGTTTCTGTTCTGCTAGTTTGCTTAGTTTATTTTTTTAGATTCAGTTGTTGATAGTTACTTATTTATTGCCATTTTACTGTTCATAGTTTTGGTCCTCTTTTTTTCTTAAATAAGTTCTCTCAACATTTCATACAATAATGATTTGGTGATGATGAACTCCTTTAGCTTTACCTTGTCTGGAAAGCACTTTATCTGCCCTTCCATTCTAAATGATAGCTTTGCTGGATAGTGTCATCTTGGATGTAGGTCCTTGCCTTTCATGACTTCAAATACTTCTTTCCAGGCTCTTCTTGGCTGTAATATTTCATTTGAGAAATCAGCTGAGAATCTTAGGGGAACTCCTTTAGAGGTAATTACCTGCTTTTCTTTTGCTGCTTTTAAGATTCTCTCTTTAACTTTGGCATTTTAATTATTTTGTGTCTTGGTGTGGTCCTCTTTGTGTCCATCTAGTTTTGGACTCTATGTGCTTCCTGGACTTGCATGACTATTTATTTCACCAAATTAAGGAAGTTCTCTTTCATTACTTTTTCAAATAGGTTTCCAATTTCTTGCTTTCTCTTCTCCTTCTGGCACCCCTTGTAATGCAAATATTGGAATGTGTGAAGTTGTCCCAGAGGCTCCTTCCACTATCCTTGATTTTTTGGATTCTTTTTTCTTCTTGCTGTACTGATTGGATGTCTTTTTCTTCCTTATGTTCCAAATCATGGATCTGATTCTCAGCTTCATCCCCTTTATTGTTGATTCCCTGTCATATTTCTTTATTTCAATTAGTGTCTCCTTCATTTCTGATTGGATCATTTTTCTGCTCTTGAAGTATCCACTGAGTTCCCCAAGCATCCATATAACCAGTGTTTTGAACTTACATCTTATAGTTTGCTTATTTCTATTTCATTTAGTTTTTTTCCTGGAGTTTTGATCTATTCTTTCATTTGGGCCATATTTCTTTGTCTCCTCATTTTGGCAACCTCCCTGTGTTTTTTTCAACATATTAGGTAGAGCTGCTTTGACTGTGTTTCTTGGTAGGATGGCCTTATGTAGTAGGTGTCCTGTGGTGTCCAGTGGCACAGCCTCCCTTATTTCCCAAGCTGGGTACTCTAGGTGTGCCCTCTGTGTGGGCTGAGTATTTCCTCCTCTTATAGTTGAGCCTTGATTGATCTCAGCCGGTCCATCGGAGGGATCTACCTGGTCCATACAGCTGATAGAACTGGCTGTGACCCCTGGCCAGCAACTACCTCCCTTTGTGGCTTGTAGAGGTGGTTGGGTGATGCTGCAGTATGGTCTGTAACTGCCTGCTGGGTGCACAGGCTTTGGGGTTTCCTGGGTGGTGCAGACCAAGGTCAGTTCCATCCGTGTTCTATCTGGAGCTCCTTGGCATAAGTTGTGAAGTGATCATCAGATGGCTGCTGGTAGTATGGGGCCTGGGACCACTCAATGAGAGGTACGGGGGTTGGGTTCAGCTATTGTTTATAACTTATTTACGATTAATTCAACAATATACACACATATACCCACATGTGTGTATATATGTATATATAATGTTAATGTGTATACATACAAATGTAATTTAATGTATACTTAATGAGTGAGTTAGAGTCACCAGTAATCAAATGCATATAAAGTAATTAAGCAAAAATAAATCATTTTCTTTCTATCTCAATAAAGAAGGTAAGTTACACTTCTTTCATACCATTTACTAAGGCAGAAAATATAGAATACATTCTAGATATGGATACATTCTGTCTTTAAAATATTAAAAAGTAAATATTTGAAATCTAAAGGAATAGTTGCTACATGCCTTGAAATTGTGAACAACCAAAACATTTACAAGCCATCCTAGACATTAGAAACAAAATCTTAAAGTTTTCGTATGTTAAGTGAGAGCTGCTATATTTTTTTCTTCAAGTAAAATGTCCAACCTTGTGCAGTCTCTTATCTCTTCGAGGGTAGCATAAGTGTAGTGGACATGTTATAACATTATTTAGAAAATTATATTTCCAGTTGTCCTTCATGGCCAGATTTCTTTCATTCCATTTCTGTTGCAAGTATTTTTGGCCCAGTAAAGTAATTTTGTCTTTATAAGAAGAGAATCAAGACTTTTATTTTGCTAGCCTGGAAGTGGGGCTTCCAGGCACTCTTTCCTAATAGGTTGTGCAAGTCACCAGCTGTGGTTGTTTTTTCATTCAGCAATGGTACAAAGATATTTCTGTACTGCTATTTTTTTTACTGTAATAGATTCCAGTATGATTCCCATGAGTTAGAATCTCTGGAAACATTTTCCTTACTAAGAAAAAAATGCATGTGAAATTAACGTGCTTCTAAATCCTGGTGGCAATGATGAAACTTGATGGTTAATGATGTTCCCTTGTGAGTTGGAATGCACGTTTTTGTAACTGGGACAAGACTACAGTTAAATCTCTAGTTTCCCATATCGCCTAGAGGGAGAGTTTGTGCAAGCCGATCCAGGCACTGCTTTCTAATAATTTCTTTTGCCTCTGTGTGACAATACAACATATTTCATTCTCTCATAACCACTGAAGTCAGAACTTTCTCCCTGTGCCTAACATAAATTCCTAAACTTGCAATTGCATTTTCGTGTTCTATTGTTCAGATGAGAAATAATGAGAATTTAAGGGATATTTTTGAAAGAATAAAAATGCATAGGCAGTTTGGTTTTATACTGAACATATTTTCTGTTCTCTATATGTGGTTGGTGTTGCTCAGGGTTTGGGAATAAAACATTAGGAAGATGGTGATTGATACAGTTGATGGGAGCTAAGTGGAGAAGTTTTAGTGCTGTAGATTCTGCTCTATTGTCTCCACATTTTTTTAATCTGAATTCAAACTTAATTCTTCTATTTATAATTCCTCCTTCCCTAAACTTATAGGTGAAGGACAAGGGAAAAATGTATATGATTAAATTGTGTATAACTTTGCTTTTCATAACCACAAAGACTTAAGGATGGAAAAAAAATAAAGCCATAAGTATTTGCAGTATCTCACCATTTGCAAAAGAGGGTTCTCTTTGTCCCTTTGACCTCTCTACTGCACACCTCTATCTTCTTAAGAAAAGTGTCATGCCTTCCAGGATTCTGGGTGACTGATTCAAGAAGTAAGAAACTATGTCAAGACAATCACTTTGCAGCAATGAATCTGAGTGCTAACTTGCATGATGTAAAGGGCAATCCAAGAAAAAAAAAATCCATAAGAATAGCAATTCAGGCAAAAGGAACAGTAAATGAAATGGTCCCAAGTTTAGTATGTTAGTGAATAGAAATAAGACTATAGGGACTAGAGATTAAGGTTAGATTTGCAATATCATAGGGATCTTTGTTGTTTCCGCCATGGTGTATTGGCCATATTGCTTCTGAAGCCCTGAGCTTCAATGTCAAGTGTCCCACTCCCCTCGTAGCCCTTGGGCTGCCATACTGGGGCAATTCCATGGAGACATCCTATTAAAAGATCCCAAGACTATGTAGACGGCAAATTCTCAGACCCAGCTGATAGAGTCCACAGCTATTCAGTTTTCCTCTCTGAGGCCACAGATTAAAGAAAGATATGACTCAGATGAGACAGACAGCGTTATAATGAGGAACTTGGATTTATTCTTAGTGCTATAGATAGACATTGGCAAACAATAAAAAGGTCAGGGCACCTTGGATATCTTTATTTTCTGAAAGACCACTTTGCTGGTGGTAGGCAGAATAGGTTTTCGTATCAATATTGAAGGTAGAGAGCTCTGTGTTAGAAAGTCATGGACAGCACGCTGGTAAAAGAGGTTGACTGCCTGGACAGTTAAGAATGGAAGAAATGAACAGACTTGAATGATACACAGGAGAAGGAATTTTATGTACTTGGTTAACAAGTTGATCATTGACGTTAGATGGAAAAAGGATTGAGTTATGAATGTTTTCCAAGTTTTTAGCTTGAGCCTATCAGTGCGCTACCTCTAGATTCAGAAGATTGTTGGAGAGGCTGAATTGGGGGTTGGAGATAATGGATGATGAATTTCGTTCTAGGTGTTCTGTTTGCTATGTCTTGGGATAATTTATTTCTTTTAGTCATAGTCCTCGATTAAGCTTCCTAACTTGGTTCTCCTGCCCAGTACTTTTTTTTTTGGTGGTCATTGCCCAAAAGGGAACAAAACAGTTGAAATGATTAGTAGTAAGAGCGGGGAGTATTGTCTTTAGGACGAAGGAGGAAGGCATTGTGAGTTTTCTCTTGGTTCATATTTCATTAATAAGTTGTGTCACCTATCGCAATAATGAAATGCAATCAACAAAAGGTGCTCTTAAATCTGTTTAACTAAATGAACAACTTTAATTATGGCGATAAAAAGATTCAGGACATTCAGAGAATAGTGGATTTGTTAAGATTATGTATCTAAATATGGAATTAAAATTGATGTATTTTTTTCTCCTGACAGAAATTCAAAAAAAATGTTTTATATCACTTGGGAACAATTAGCTGTGTGTTTTGGCGTGTGGCTTAATGTTTTCTGAGAAGTTGTTTTGTCATGCTAATTTATACTGGAGTTTTAAGTTATTTTTTATTTCTGTCCCCAAAACTGCATGATAGTTTAAGCTATCCATAGTTTGATTTATTTAGAAAATAACTTGAAAAGCAGGTTTCCATGGTCTGGTTAAAAGAGAAGAATGTCAATTATGCTCGTCTTTGTTTAGTTCCCTAGAATTGCTTCTTGGCCCTCACATTATTTTTCCTTCCCTCGATTCCGTTTGAAACCTGCATATAGTAGCTTTTCAGAAGCCTGCTTTTCCACCTGTCTAGATGTCTTTCTAAATAATGAAGCTAAACTGGTGTGCTTATATCTGCTTTAGTTTAATTGCAAGTCTATTTCAACTTTCTCATCCCTTGTGCTCTTGTTTTTATTTCCTGGGTAAACCGACCTGATGATTTTCAACCTTTTGCAGAACAATATTTGTAACTCATGGTTTCCATTCTTCTTCTTCTGTATTAAAGAAATTCAAACATAGTTCTTTAAAAAAATCTGCTTTACTTAACCTATTTCGATTAGTGTTTTTATCATATGCTCTTTATTAAACAGGAGGATATATAGCTTTGGGGTATAACAGGTTTTCCATTCACTGAACAATTGATGTACTTTATGGTATTTATATTGTGTTTTGTCTATTATTTTCTATTTTCTGTTCACATTGTGGTTCTGCCATTTCCTCTCTGATGAGGACACAGGCATTGGAATTAAACATTCAGGTGGGTGTGAATGTTACCAGCTGTCCCTTTCTGGCTATGTGATATTGGGCAAGTTATTTTAAAATTTCAGTCTCAGACTCCTTATCAGTAAAATGCTGGCAAAATCATAGGTTGAGGATCAAATGAGTTAAATCTAAACCTATTGGTATTTTGTTTTGACCTTCGTACTTTCAAGAGTTTTGACTACTGCAGTCACTAATGATTCCTTTTCTTTAATTATTCTGACAATCCCTTGCCTCATATGAGGAAAATTAGTATCTCAATACCTGCTTGTTGCACTGCTTGTAATGAAATAATATATGTAAATATGGAGTCTATTGCTTGTGCTTAGTAAATGTTAGATCTTTTCCTGCTCCACTCCTCCCTTAATATATTCTGCAGATGCAAATTTCAGCTAATTTCTTGTCATAGTTTTATAAACACTCACTTCAATATAGCTTCTTATGGATGTTTCATAAAGTGTAGTATGCTTTTAAAAAATACAAATTTCAGACTGCAGGAATTGGTGCAGACCAAATCAACTGAATCAGAAACCCAGGGTGGGGCCTTTTGCATTTTAAAAAGCTTCCCAGTAGAGTCTAATGCACTTCAAGGCATAGAATTCTACTATAGCTGAGAGATCATAAAGACAATGTAAAGAGAGGGAATCTATAAACATATATAATGTAGTAGAGTAAGTCATACACGTATGAAATCATTAGCAGTAGAAGGGAGGGAAGTACTAAAATACAGACTATAAAATTTTAATGAAATGTCTTACCTAGCCTCCATAATCTATTATGGAACAAGAACAATAGAAAGTACACTTTGCTGATATCTGTCCATAATTTACACTTAGAGGTAGGCCATTCTCTAAGAATGACTCCTGCATATTGCACCCTTTGTAAGTTATGGCGACTTTAAGTAGTGTAATAGGTGGTCATTTACTAGAGTCGATCTATCCATCTATCAATCATCTATCTATCTGATGACTGGTGCAGAGGGCTATGCTATGGAATTTTTCATAATGACAAGGTCATTTTCAATTCTTGCTTTGAATGCTCATCAGTCAACATCTATGCTCATTGAGAATTTTTCTTTCCCTTCAACCTAAAATGCTTTTCTCAGCACTGTTTGCACATTAATTTACTAAATATACAATACGCTCAAATTGGCTAAATGTCTGTTGTTTTGCTGGGTATGTATGCAAAGCCTCGGGATCTTGGCAACCAGGGAAAATTATGTATTTCTTACGAATTAAATGACGAAGTTGTAAAATTAGTAATCAAAGAATTTTTCACGTGGACATCTATCATCGTCTTATAATTGTCACAAGTAACTATGTTGGATAATACAAAAAGCATACGGCATAAGGTAGGTTATTAAAAGACGGTTAGTACATACATATCATTTTAAATCAAAATAATTTGAGAACAATGCAGACTTATTACATGGATTCTAGTTTTGATTTCATTGTACCTCTGTGGAGTCTCCAATATTTGAGCTGGTTTTGACTTCTGTACAAGACAGTGTGGAATAACAGGAGTCTCGATCATCCTCAGAGGCTGTGGGTTACAGTTCTGCTCCCGTCAGTTAGTAACTGTGATTTGGGGGTGACAGTTTTTCTTCATGTTACAATACAAGGTACTGCTAGTACATGCCTAGAATGTGTCATTAATGTTTTTCAGTGTTCTATTGGCCTTATGGGATTTAATAAAAATAGTAACTATACTGTCATCCTCCTCCTTCTATACGTGAGAAAATTGAGGTTCAAGGAGCTGTCTGATTTTTTACAGGTCAGACATCTCATGAAAAATCCTTAGAAGATGAACTCCATTTTTTCAGGCTCCAAGGCCCATGGAATTGATAATTAATCACTGTAAAATACTTCCTCTCAAAAATTTATGAAATGAGAAACTATAAATCACATATTAGTTTTCTTTTAAGATTCATAATGCATGGTATAAACATTAGTTAGTGTTAAAAAACAGGTAAGTGGGCTCACATTTTTTACTTTACAGATGAAGAAAACATAGAGGATGAATCGGCTTGTATAACAGACAATTCCAGAGCATAATAACCCAAATATAGGTTTTTATTTAGCTAGTGACTCTGTGGCTCAGTGCATAGAGACTAGGTTCACCTGGACAGTCCTGGATATGCATGAGAGCGGCTCTCCATTTGGGGATTAAGTGGCTCTCCTCTAGGGGAAGAGATGAGAAGTTATAGCTGCTGGGAAGTACTTTATTCCTTTTCTAAAATCCTTGTTCTATTGTGTTCTTGACTTGTTTCCTAATGCTACTTCTTTTTGTACTAAAGAGGTGTGTGTGTGTGTGTGTGTCGGGGAGAGAGATCTCAACATCAAGCAGACCAGCTAAGTAAGGCTTGTTCTCACAGCACCAGAGGAGGGCTCCAAGAAAAAAAGAGAATGCAGAAGCCTGCAGGACCTTTTCAAGTTGAGGCTTTGAACTGTTGTTACATCACTTTGCTTTATTCTATTGGCCAAAGCAAGTCATACAGCCAGTACAGATTCGAGGGCTGAAGGAACAGACTGGATAGGAGAAGGTGTAAAGTCACGTTATAAAGGATCATAACTGCAGGGAGGGATGGGACGTTGTGGCCATTTTTAAATCTACTGCAGA
>PVKM010037373.1:0-14467 GCA_004027735.1 Carollia perspicillata | reverse complement strand
ATATTCTTAATCTCTTGACACCCTTATTAATACTTGTTTACTTGCTGTTGATAGTGGGACTGTGGGTGGAAGTTATTTTTTCCTGTGTGGGTTTATTTCCTGGGCTGTGTGGTTTTGTTCTGGTAGCACCTGCACAGCAGCATACAAGATGTGGTGGGTGGAGTGTGTCTCAGTGAGCCAACCAGAGGGAAGTACCCACAAAAGAATGACCCAACTTCAGCAAAAACCCAATTACAACCAGAGAGCCAACATAATTGGCATAAAGGGCATCCCATAAGCATCAAATTCAAGGCATCAAGGAGACTGCACCTCTGATTTCGTCAGGTCTTCTACCATAGAAGTCTCCTATCATGAAATCAGAGAGTCAAAAAGACGAATCTAAGAAGCAGAAACAAACAGAGTGTCCGCTAAAAAGGAGAGACAAAGAAACAACCCCCAATTGAAAGAAAAATATGAATCCCCAGAAAGAATGCTAAATGAAATAGAGGCAAGTAAATTGTCAGACAGTGAGTTAAAAATAATGGTTATAAGGAAGCTCAATGAATTTAGTGAGAACTACGAAGAACCACAGGGAAGCTACAGGAACTTATTGTGACTACATCAGCGTGAAAAGGAAGTAGAAACTATCAATATGAGCGAGGAGGAAACAAAGAATACAATTCCTGAATTGAAGAACACAGTAGAAGGAATCTAAAGCTGGCTAGATGAAGCAGAGGATTGAAACAGCGAGCTGGAGGACAAGGTAGAAAAAAATTCCCAGAAAGAGCGAGAAAGGAAAAAAGACTCAGAAAGAATGAAGAGAATTTAAGGGAGCTGCAGGACAATCTGAAACATAATATGCATATAATAGGTATAGTAGAAGGAGAAGAAGAGGAGCAAAGCATAGAAAACCTGTTTGAAAAACTAATGATGGAAAATGTCCTTCACTTAGGAGAGAAAATGTCACATAGTCCAGGGAGCACTGAGGTCCCAAGCAAGATGAACCCAAAGAGGCTCACTCCAAGACACATCATAATTAGAATGGCAAAACTCCAACACAAAGAATCTTAAAGGCAGCAAGGGAGAAACTGGAACTAACATACAAGGGAGCTCCAATAAGGCTAGTAGTTGATTTCTTAACACAAACACTACAAGCCAGAAGGGAATGGTAACAACTATCCCAGTCAATGAGAAGCAAAGGCCTGTAACCAAGACTACTTTACCCAGCAAGACTCTCATTTAAGATGGAAGGCAAAATAAGGAGTTCCCCAAACAAAAGAAGGCTAAAAGAACACATCTCCACAAAGCCAACACTGGAAGAGATGCTAAAGGGACTGCTTTTAAAAGATGAAGAAAAAGAGGAGGGGGACACAATAACAAAGGGAAAATGGCAATGAACAAGTACCTATCAATAATAACTTTAAGTGTAGATGGATAAATGCTCCAATCAAGACATAGTGTAGCTGAATAGATAAGAAAACATTTCCCACATATATGCTATCTCCAAGAGACCCACCTCAGAAGAAAAGATCTACAGAGACTGAGATTGGGAGGATTGAAGAAAATATCCCAAGCAAACAGACATGAAAAGAAATAGAAATACTTATATCAAATACAATAAATTTCAAAACAAAGGCAATGAAATGAGACAAAGGAGAATATTATGGAAAAATCCATTCAGATACAACCCTTGTAATCATATATCCACCCAAGATAGGAGCACCCAAATATATAAGGAGAATCTTGGAGGACTTAAAGAAAGATGTCAACAGCAATGCACTCATTGTAGGGAATTTTAACACCCAACAATGGTTAGATTTTCTCAATGAAGAATCAATAAGGTATTGTGGCATTGAACTACACTCAGGGTCAAATGAATTTAATTGATATATACAGAACCTTTTATCCCAAAGAAGCAAAATGCACATTCTTTTCAAGTACACATAAAATATTTTCAAAGATAGGTCACTGGTATGTCACAAAATAAGACTCACAAACTCAAGAAAATTGAAATCATATCAAGCATCTTTTTGGATTCACAATGGCTTAAACTAGAAACTAACCTCAAGGGGAAAAACCCCTAAAAAACAGTCAAATTCCTGGAGACTGAACAACATGCTATCAATGGAGATAAGTGTACTTGAACAACAATAAAAAAATTAAAAAGCAATGAGTGTGTTATCAGTGAGATCAAGGAAGAAATCAGAAAGTTTTTGGAAACAACTGAAAATGAACACACAAGAACCCCAAACCTAAGCAACACAGCAAAGGCAGTCCTGAGAAGAAAGTTTATAATAATATAGGCCTAACTAAAAGATAGAAAAATAATGGAAGAAAATAGGGGAAAGGTTGTCAAGGAATATATATAAAGCCACACGGAGAAAGCCAAAAGGGGTGGGACAGATGGTGGGAGGCATGGATGGGTGGGTTTGGTGGAGAGTGGTGGGGGGAATATGGAGACATCTGTACTTGAAGAACAATAATAAAAAAAAAGATAGAAAAATTGCAAATAAACAACATAACCCTATGTCTACAAGAACTGGAGGAACAACAACAAACAAAGCCCAGAGCAAGTACAAGGAAGGGAATAATCAAGATCAGAGCTGAATTAAATGGCATAGAAACTGAAAGAACGATTCAAAGGATCAATACTTCCAGGAACTGGAGAGCTAACCAATATCAACAAATGATTAACCAGACTAAAGGAACAAAGAGAGAGGACCGAAATGAATAAAGTCTAAAAGGAAAGAGGAGAAATTACAACTGATACTGCAAATACAAAAGATTGTAAGAATTACTATGAATAATGATATGCCGAGAAATTTGACAACCTGTGTGAAATGGACAAATTTCTAGAAACGTATAATCTTCCAAAACTGAATCAAGAAGAAGCAGAAATCCTGAATAGACTGATAACAATGAACAAATTTGAAGGAATAATGAAAAAAACTCCTGACACATGAAAGCTCTGGGGTGGACAGCTTCACAGGTGAATTTTACTGAACATTTAGGGAAGAGGTATCCTTCTCAATCTATTCCAAAAAATTCATGTAGAGGGAAGACTCCCAAACTCTTTTTATGAGACCAGTATTATCCTAATTCCAAAGTGAGGTGAAGATACACACAAAAGAAAACTACAGGCCAAAACTGCTGATCAACGTAGGTGCTAAAATCCTCAACAAATATTAGCAAACTGCATCCAGCAATACATTAAAAGTGAGCAGGTGGGATTCATCCCATGCAAGGATTATCCATGTAAGGATAATACAATATTGACAAATCAATGAACATACTACACCACATAAACAAAATGAAAGACAGACATCACATGATCATATCAATAGATGCTGAAAAGTATTTGACAAAATCCAGCACCTATTTTAGGTAAAAACACTCAGCAAAATGGGAGTGTACCTCAACATAATAAAGGCTGTATATGAGAAACATACAGCCCACATCATACTTCAAGGGCAAAAAAAATCAAAGCTTTCCCCCTAAAATCAGGAGCATGACGAGGATGTCCGCTTTCACCACTTTTATTCAATATAGTATTGGAAGTTCTAGCCACAGTGATCAGACAAGAAAAAGAAATAAATAGCATCAAAATTGGAAAGGAGAAGGAAAACTGTCATTATTTGCAGACAACATTATAGTGTACACAGAAAACCCTATAGTCTCCACCAAACAGCTACTCAAACTAATAAGTCAGTTTGGCAAAATAGCAGGATACAAAATCAATATTCAAAAATTCATGGCAGTTTTGTACATCAACAATGAAATATCAAAAAGAGAAATCGGGGAAAAAATCCCATTTGATATAGCAACAAGAAAAATAAATTCCCTAGGAATACACTTAAACAGGGAAGCAAAAGCCCTGTACTTGCAAAACTACAGAGCACTGAAGAAAGAAATTAAGGAAGACAAACAAATGTGTCGCTGGCACTGGATCGCAGTGCCCATGGTGTTATAAATGAGACATGAGACAAATTCACATGGACTACCAAGTTCTGTGAAGGAAAAGGGGATGGCCCGGCTACTCCCTCAAGGGATGAGCGCTGCAGAGCGGCCTGGCCACCCTCTCAAGGAGAGGGGGCCTTGAGAGGGGGCCACCCTCTCAAGGAGAAGGGTCAGGCCTGGCAACTCTCTCAAGGGGAGAGTGCGCTGACCCTTGCCTGGATGGTGGTTTTATTGGGTTTCTTGCTCAGGAATTCAAGTACCACTTATTAATCACTCTCAGGTGATAGCATACAAAAAACTTATCAGGGTTTATTCTGAGTTAGGGTCTGTCAGCTAAAAGGCTATAAAACTTTGGAAAGTTTACTCGTACCCTGCTCAGGTCTTGAACTAAAAGCATTCTTAGCAAAACAGGCTTCACAGGAATTTACATATCCTTCCTCAGGCCTGATCTCCCAGAGAGCCTGCCCTATCCAGCACAGGGCTGCACCACCCTTTGTTATTGTTCCAGGCTTAAGCCGAGCAGAGGAGACAGAAGCCAAGGGATTTTCAGAGACTTCTTGAGGACTCAGGGGAGTTGGGCTTCGTCAAAGCTGAGGGGCAAGGGTCCAGCACCCCCTTTCTCCATTGCCCCCCAAGTCCTTCCCTGGGGCCTCCACATGATCATGCCTGTCTTAGGTCATTCCCCCCTTGGGGAATCTTACCCATCACTGGCTAACTGATCAAGCATTGGAGGCCAGTTATGAAAAAAGGAGCAGAAGCGCTCCTTCCAGGGAGATAAGCTCTGTCTCCTTAGTGGCTTATGGTATGAAGGTCGCTCACTGAGCGTTAGCCATGGGGGGTTTACAGCTTCTGAAACCAGGCAGGGTGGCTCCCAACACAAGTGGAAGTATATACTATGTTCATGGATTGGAAGAATCAATCTCATTATAATGTCCATAGTACCCAATGCAATCCATAGATTCAATGCAATTCCTATTAAAATACCAATGACATATTTCACAGATTTAGAACAGATATTTCAAAAGTTTATATGGAAGCAAAAATAGCCTCAGCTATCCTGAGAAGAACAAAATAGGAGGGACCACAATACTTGATATCAAATTATACTACAAGGTCACTGTATTCAAAAGAGTCTGATATTGGCATAAGAACAGACACATAGATGAATGGAACAGAATATAAAGCCCAGAAAAAAACATGTCTCTGTGGTTGAGTAATATTTGACAAAAGGGGCAGAAGCATAAAATGGAGTTACAATAGCCTCTTCAGCAAATGGTGCTGGGAGATCTGGAATGGTGCATGCAAAAAAAATGAAAGTAGACCACTGACTTACACCATACACCAGAATACTCTAAATGAATAAAAGACTTAAATGTAAGCTGTGACACCTTAAAAGTACTATAGGAAAACAAAAGTACTACTATAGGAAAAATACTATAGGAAGGCAGGAAACTTTCAGATATCACACAAAGCAGTATTTTCACTGATACATTCTCTAGGGTAAGGGAAATAAAGGAAAAATAAACAAATTGGACTACATCAAATTAAGAAACTTCTGCACAGCTAAAGAAAATATCAGCAGAACAAAAAAGGAGCCAACCATGTGGGAAAACATATTTGCCAATGATACTTTGGAGAAGGGTTTGATCTCCAAAATATATAGGGAACTCATATGACTCAATGCCAGGAAGACAAAAAATATAATTTAAAAAATGGGCAAAGGACCTGAACAGACACTTCTCCATTGAGGGCATGCAGAGGGCCCAGAGACATATGAAAGGATGCTCAGCATCGCTACCCATCAGATGCAGATTAAAACCACAATGAGATATCACTTCACAGCACTCAGAATGGCCATCATAAACAAATCCACTAACAACAAGCACTGTGGAGGTTGTGGAGGAAAGGGAACCCTAGTACACTGTTGGTGGGGATGCAGACTGGTGCAGCCACTGTGGAAAACAGTGTGGAATTTCCTCAAAAAACTAAAAAGGCAACCGTCTTTTGACTCAGTGATTCCACAGCTGGGATCGTACCCTAATAATCCTGAAATACCTATTCAAAAGAACCTGTGTACCCAATGTTCATAGGAGCATTAGTTACAATAGCCAAGTGCTCAAAACAGCTTAAGTGCTCGTTAGTAAATGAGTGGATCCCAAAACTGTGGTACATTTACACAGTGGAATACTACACAGCAGAAAGAAAGAAGGAACTCCCACCCTTAATGACAGTATGGATAGAACTGGAGAGTACTATGCTGAGTGAAATAAGCCATACAGCGAAAGGTGAATACCATATGATCTTACCTATATGTGGAACTTAATCAACAAAACAAACAAATGAGCAAAATAGAACCAGGGGCATGGAAACAAGGAACAGAGTGACAGGGTCCAGAAGGGAGGTGGTTGGAGATAAAGGAGGAAAGAAGGGGAAGCCCCTAGTTAAAGAACAGGTATCCATGGACATGGACAAGAGGCTGGGGTTGACTGTGGAAGCAGGGTGGGGCTGGTGGGTGGGGCAGGAGAGAGCAATGGGGGAACGTAGGGTCAACTGTAATAGAACAACAATAAAAATTAAATGTATAGCAGATGAAATAATAATTATTGTTGAGTTTGTATTATGGTTGGGTGCTTTACATGAACAATTTTATTTAATATTAATACATAATTATGAGGAAAGCAATAAGAAGACACAAATACCTCCAGGTGTGCTCATCATCTTCGTTGCCTGTGGGGTAAAGAGGGCTGACCACAGTTGAGGTTGTAAAGTTAAATTTTTTTTTCTCTCAGCCTCTGCTTCTTTGCTCACTCACTGTAATAATCCACATTTCCCTTTAAAGTACCTCATGCCTTTGGGCTCTCTTCCCTTCCTAAACTACACAAAACACTTGCAAGTTCATGCTGAAGACAGGATCAGAGTGATTGTTTAAAACCATACATGGGATCATTTTTGTATTTGAAGTCACTCAATGGAGTGCCATTTCCCTTAGAATAAAATTCAAACTCCTTTCTCTGGTTTATAAGGCCCCTCACGATCTTATTGTTGTGAGTATTCTAATTTGCCTCTTGCTTCTACTGCTGTACTGGTCACTGGGTCATACGGTAGCTCTAATTTTTTTTTGACAAACCTCCACACTGTGTTCCATAGTGTCTGTACCAATTTACATCCCCACCAGCAGTGAATGAGGGTTGCTTTTTCTCCACACCTCTGCAACACTTTTCTATTACTTGCCTTGTTGGAAATAATCATTTAACAGGTATGAGGTGGTATCTCATTGTAGCTTTGATTTGCATTTTCCTAATATCTAATGGAATTGAGCATCTTTACATCTATCTTGGCTATTTGTGTGTCTTCTTGGGTGAAGTGTCTGTTTAGGTCCTCTGCCCATTTTTTAGTTGTATTGCTTGTTTGGTGTTCAGTTGTATGAGTTCTTTGCATATTTTGTATATTAACCCCTTGCCAGAGCTGCTGTTCGCAAATATCTTCTCCCATTTGGTTGGTTGCCTTTTTGTGTTGGTGGTTTCTTTTGCTGTGCGGAAGATTTTTAGTTTGATATAGTCCCATTCATTTATTTTCACTTTTGTTACCTTGTCTTTGGAGTCAAATTCATAAAATCTTTCTAAGACCAAGGTGCACAAGTTTAGTAGCTATATTTTCTTCTATGTAATTTATTTTAGGATCTAAATCTTCAATGTAATGGGGCAATTTTAGGAATCAGAAAGTTAAATGGTCACTTTTAATCATAATCTCCCATAATTACAGTGAGCTAGTTCATCTGTATTTAAGTGTAAATAAAGGTGAACCTTTTAAAAACTGCTTGGGGTTAAGGATACTGTGGTGGAGGGAGGATAATAAGTGGGAGGATGTGGCCTAGAAGTGAGGTTTCCATTTTTCTTCATCTTTATCCCATTTTCTCTAAAGGAGTTTGGTCAAGGCTACTGGAGACTCAGTCCCCAGGTCCCTGAGAGGGCCCATTTGGGTTAATTACAAGTAGGGGTTGGGAATGTGAGCTCTGGGATTAGATGGATCAGGGCTGGAGACATGGGTTAACCATTTAATGTCCATGAAACCTTGGTCAGGTCAGTACTTGGCTCCATGTCCTGGTTTGTGAAATGTAAGCAATTACTGCCTTTCTGTGAAGTGAAAAGAATATATATGTCCTTCATGGATTCATACACAGATTAGACAAAATGATTCTTTTAGGCTTTTAGCATATGCCTGGTACAGGAAAAATATTACATGCATTCTAATTTTCTATTTCTTCTTCCAAGACCTGCTGCCTTCCCTTGTGTGAACAGAGCTCGCACACGCTCCCACAATTTCTCTTGTCTTATCCCTAGATTTACCCTCCCCCTTACTACGTTACATATACATATTTTAAGCTTTCTGCCATCCTTCATATTAAATTCTGCAAAGTAATATTTGTTAATATGTTTATTCATAATGTATATAATTTAATACACACAATATAATATGTGATGTATTCTCTCTGAATCTCTCATGTTTATAATCTAAACTCTTTGCACTTTCTAATACGAGTGAGTCCCTGCCCAAATCTCTTAATTCAAACGTTGTTCCTTGGGATATTCCCTTCCTATCCCCTCAGTAACCACAGCTTTCCTATTCTCTTCTGAGCTTGTCAAGGGCCCTCTTCTTCATAACATTGTGTTACTTGAGAACACTTCCCTGCTGCAATTCTTTCCACAAACATATAAGAAATGTCTTTAATGCCCAGACATGTTGTCCTGTCCTTTCCCTTTAAACTATTATAAAATAACAAGAAAAAATTCTTAGCCAAATGGGTATGAGGTTACTATAAATAAAATGATCAAGGAATTAAGAGATATATAAGGTGAGACATACAAAGTACCTTAAAGATAATTTCAGCCAACCCCTTAATTTTGAAGATGGACATCAGAGGGTCAGCAGTCACCAGGCTTGTTAGAAGCAGAGTCTAAGGAAGAATCCAAGTTTCCTAAATCCAATTTTTATGCTTTTCCCCTATTGTATCAAGCTAGGAGGGAATCTCAGGAATGATTTTCTTTGTTTTCCTTGTTTTCACTCACCTATTTGGAAGGTTGTCACTTCTAATGTTTCTTTGCCTTCCAAGTACATAGAGCCCATTCCAGCTCTTTTCTTAGTCTCTCATTACTTCTGGGGAAACTTATCATCAGCAATGCAGGAAATCTGAAAGATAAATTCACCTAATGTCTCAGAGGCTGGTAATCATAGAGTATTTATATTATGCACCCAGGTATGTTTAAGGTTTAATTGAAGAATGCATCCTAATGAGGAATTTCCTGGGATGAGAGTAGTTTTAATGGGAAATACCAGAGCAAAGAATCCCCTTTTGGTTGTATTCAATTTAATTCATAAACCTTTCCAAAGATGGTGATAATAGGTAACATTTATAAGGCAGTTACTAAATGTTAGGTACTATGTTAAATGTTTAGATGAACTTATTTGACTCTCAAAGCAACTCTCTGAGGCTGGTTGTAATTTAGTCCTCGTTTTGCCATCGAGGAATCTGAGATCTAGAAATATTTGGAAGTGTGCCCCAGGTCACTGGCTTAGGGTGCGGTGAAGCGGAAGTGTGAATCTCAGCAGTCTGACCACAGAAAAACACCTTCTCAACTGTTTATTAAACAGCTTTATTTCTCCTCTTTATCTTTTGGGAAAATAATCCACATCCTCTCTGTGATGCTCTCTGTCAAGTAACCTTCAGGAACTAAATGACTCACTGCCCAGGCTTCTTTATTTCTGAGTTGGGGGGCTACAGTGGATGGTTGGTCTTCAACAATAATAATTAGTTACGTCTGTAGCAGCTGAAAAGGCTTCCCACTTGCAGTTACTGTCTCTAGGGTTTTCAATTTCTCTCATCACTGGGATGGAACAGGGTCTTCCCAGGAAACCTCAATTGGTTTGCAACATGAATGGTTTTCTCTTGGCTGTTTTAACACATTTCCCACAAAGATCTGGAGGTGAGTGTTCTCTGACTGGGGAAATATGGCTTTTCCTTTCCCACTGAGGGAGCAGTGTCCATTTGCAACATGTCCTCAGACCGCACATCAGAGCCTCTAAACTGACGGACAGGGGTCTGACTTGAGTGTGTAATAAATGGCTGGCCAATTAACTGCTTCCCTCTCATATCCTGAAGAACTAGGCAGGGAATGTTCGTACTTGACCAAATGTTGAAGTGGACACATTCCTATTATCCTTCCTTGTTTTCTGATCCAGATTCCAAGTGCTCACGTACAGTGTCCACCAAGTTTCCCGAAATCTGCCTTAAACCCTGTGCACCTATAATATTCTAACTTCTGCCTTTGCAAAAATCATCTGTGAGTGTCTTAGTCTCATCTGGAACATATTGAGTAAACTCATGCAAAATGGCACATGAAAGTTTGTTGATTTATTGTAATAACAAAATCTTTTACCTTTCTGAGTATGATTTGTGGTACTGCTCATTAAATATAGGAAATTATTGCTAGTAGTAGATACTCAAGTTGTGTATCAAAAAATAAACATTAGGCAGGCTTTTTTTTTTTTTGCTGGGTTGAGAAAACAGGAACACTTTCCCAGGATCTCATACATGGGAACCTATAACCTTCCCTTAAAATTTTACTGTCTTATTTTTCAAACTTCTCTAGATGACACCTTTCTAAAATTTTATAAAAACTCAAATGTCACTTGTTAGAGAATAGAGTAACATTGAAGATACCCACTGATTCCTACTGTGAAATACACTTCATAATGATTTAGGGCCTGAGATAGGAAACACATAGGTCAAAGCATTGTATATATCTTTGAATGGCTTGGGTCCTGAAGGTGAGCAACTGGCGTGACTAAGTAATCATGCTTACCTTTCAGATTGCTGTTCATGGCTTCTGTGGGCAGTTTTACCACAAAGATCCTGAGGGTAACTCAGAGCAGAGCAGGAGTTTGTCAGTGACAATGGGTCCCACAGTCTTTTCCTGCACGCACACACTTGCCCTCACTGGCAAGTCTGTGAGTGAACAGAAGTCTCTTAGGTTCCCATTGCCCACAGTTTCCCAGGAGTCTTTCCCAAATGTTCTTTACCTTCTAACAGTCTTAACAAGGATACCAAATAAAGGATATTTTCTGAATTTAGTATTAGAAAAAATGCTTATATATTCTGTGTAGTTGGAAGAATTAAAGAGGTGATGGTGGGAAGCTGTTTGGTTTGGGCAAAGTGTATATCTTTGTATGGGAAGACAGGCTTCCCTGTAAATTATATGTTAACAAGAATCTAAGTTATATATGCTTGGTCCTCAACAGGTGTGAAGGGATCATCTCATTAACAAACAAAAGGACCCCTTGGGATCCTAGGTTCAAAAGTCGCTAATTAACCTATAGTGTAATGAACTTTGTGAGGAAAAACCCAGCTGTCAGTTGGAACTGTGTCCTTGGAGAAAGGGAGATGCAACAATAGAATCAGAAACAAGTCTGTGCAAAACAATGTGTCAGGTGGCAAATCACAAGCGTGGTGTCTTTTCACTTTCCTTCTCATTGCTTGAGGGATTCTTCAGCTGAGGGGAGAAGCTTGTCAGGGACACCTTGAGAGATGCTGGACTTGGGTGAAGCCACACCGTCCCTTGTCACAGGAGAAATTGTTCCCCCCTTGGTTTTGGGCACCCTTTTACTCATGCGTGTCTTGTCCAATCATGTGACTCATTATTATAAAGTATGTAGAGGATTTCATGTTCACTATTTCACTGTTTGCAATAAATTTTACTGTTGGATTGTTTTATTTCTTAAGTTATAACCAAGTGGGAAAGATCAAAACTAATTATTTCAGGTCTACTTAGATGCCTCATTCATAACTTGCTAAGAGTTATGCCTGAATGTTGAATTTTATAAAAATTTTAAATATCTAGTAAATTCATGTAAATAAAATAAACAGTGTGTCTAGTAAAATAAACACATTTCTCCTTTTGTTATTGGAGTAATGAAATGATATTATGAGATTTACTAGTATTAAACCACCTTTTCATCCCTGACAGAAACCCAAACGTGGTCATTTTTTAAATTAAAAATATGGTTCAAAATATGGTTGAACTTGTTAATATTTAGTTTAAGATTTTTGTAGATAAGTTCTTAAGTTAGATTGTTCTTCAGTTTTCCTTTCTTGCACTTGTGTTACATGGGTTTAGATTGGAGGCTACATTAGTTTTATAAAATAATTTGAGTAGTTTCATTTTCCTGTTGCTGAAACATTTCATTTCTTTGGAATTATCTGTTCCGTGTGAGTGGTAAGACTTAAGTACAAAGTGTCTGGGTCTGGTGTTCTCCTTGTTGGGAGATTTAAAACTATTAATTTCTTTAAAATTTTTAGCATCTTTTAGGTTGTTATTTTATTTTTTTGAGGTTATATTTTGTGTTTATTAGTCCACTTTACAAAAATTTACATTTACTGATGCAATGCTTTTATAATACTTTTATCTTTATTATCCAAGCTGTTACTATCAAGTCTCCTTTTGTATTTTTAACATTATTTGTATCTTCTATAGTCAATTTTACCAGAAGATGAAAATTTTATTAGTTTTTCTTTTAGGGGAATTTATTACTTCTCCTTATACTGTATCTTTGGTTTTCATTTCATTAGTTTCTATTCATATCTTTATACCTTATCTTTATGTTTTCATATTTATTAAATTTTTTAGTACTTTTTCCATTATCATTGATCCCTTAATACTCCCCTCTGCCCCCGCAATCACTACACTGTTGTCCACGTCATGAGTTCTTTTTACTTTTTGCTTGATCCCTCCACCCCTCAAATGGTCTCCAGAGATGTCAGCCTGCTCTCTGAGTCTGTCTCTATTTTGCTTGTTCAATTTGTCCCTTAGAGTCCACATATGAGTGAAATCGTATGGTATTTGTTTTCCTCTGACATGCTTATTTCCCTTAGCATAATATTCTCCAGGTCCATCCCTGCTATTGCAAAGGGTAAACTGTCTTCTTTTTTGTGGCTGAGTAGTATTCCATTGTGTAAATGTCCCATACTTGCTTTAGCCACTCATCTACTGATGGACACTTGGACTACTTCCAAATCTTGGTGATTATAAATAATGCTATAATGAAAATAGGGGTACTTTATATTCTTTTGAATTGGTTTCAGGTTTCTTTGGACAAAATTCCTGAGTGGAATCACTGGATCATAATTGGTGCATATCTTCTTTCTTTAGATTTTATTTTGTTTCATTACACTGAAGTTGAAAGTTTAACTTCAGCCATCATTTTCAGTTATATGCATACACAATTTAAATTTCCCTCAAATTGTCACATTTAGTACATAATACTTGTTTGAGTATGTAGTATTGGTATTCATTTTAATGATAAATACACACATATAAATTCATTTCATATTATGAATTGCATAAATTATGTATGAATGTGAATAAATTATAAATATGAATTAAATACACATTTGAATAAAAGGTAATATTTGAATATGAACGAAATACATTTTACATAACATGAGATGTTGAGGGATATGTCGTATATGTTGTATTTGTCTACAGTACTTACATATATTTATGTAACGGACACTTGTAATCATTATATGATTTTTAAAAAGCTTTCATATAGTGGAAAGTATAAAAGATATACATTAAAAGCTCTTTTTCATTACTTTAACTATGCTTAGTCACCTGTCTTTACACTTCCATTAGTTTTCCAGTATTTTTATGCATTTTTAGGCGTACATAAATTTAATGATTAATTTTTGCCTTTTTCTAAACATAATGGATTTAGGTAGTGTTCTGCATTTTTTAAAATTAAGTACATGGTATAACAGAAATTTTTCTATGTTAGTACACAAAGAGCTTAAAAATTTTTTTGTAGATGTAAAGTATTCCATACAGTGAAACT
This sequence comes from Carollia perspicillata, assembly GCA_004027735.1. NCBI lineage: Eukaryota > Metazoa > Chordata > Mammalia > Chiroptera > Phyllostomidae > Carollia > Carollia perspicillata. Next base: position 643 of record PVKM010037373.1, on the reverse strand, counting down.
TCTGTTGATTCGAATAATCATCCATTAAAGGACATTTCAATGAAGTGGCAATTTGAGGAAATTTTTTAAAAAAATATATTTTATTGATTATGCCATTACAGTTGTCCCATTTCCCCCCTTCATTCCCCTCCACCCTGCACACCCCCTCCCACCCACACTCCCCCCCTTTAGTTCATGTCCATGTGTCATAAGTTCTTTAGCTTCTACATTTCCCACACTACTCTTGCCCTCCCCCTGTCTATTTTCTCCCAACCGTCTATGCTACTTATTCTCTGTACCTTCTCCCCCACCTCCTCCCACTCGCCTGTTGCTAACCTTCCATGTGATCTCCATTTCTGTGGCTTCGCTCCTGTTTTAGCTGTCCACTTAGTCTGCTATTGTTTTAGGTGTGGTTATTAATAACTGTGAGTTTGCTGTCTTTTTTCACTGTTCATATTTTTTATCTTCTTTTTCTTAGATAAGTCCCTTTAACATTTCATATAATAAGGGCTTGGTGATGATGAACTCCTTGAACTTGACCTTTTCTGAGAAGTGCTTTATCTGCCCTTCCATTCTAAGTGATACCTTTGCTGGATAGAGCAATTTTGGATGTAGATCCTTGCATTTCATGACTTGGAATACTTCTTTCCAGCCCCTTCTTGCC
>PVKM010037372.1:0-14471 GCA_004027735.1 Carollia perspicillata | reverse complement strand
GAGAGAGCCCGAGGCCATTCTTCTTCCCATCATCAACGGTTCTGATCTTTCCATGTGTCTCTAGATTCTCTGCCATGTCCCACAAAGAATAAGAGAATAATCTGTACATGCACCAATTTCCAAAAGCATTTTATAATGACTACTTCTCAGGACCAACGACAGGACAGTAGGAGGACCCAGCACCAATACCCAGCACTGAGGGTCCACGGGGCAAACGGAAGGGCAAATTCCACAAGAATGTTTTTACTTGGGGTGTGGCCCCCAAGTACTCTGAACAGGGCCCAAACCCATTATAGGGCCCCTGTCAATTGCTTGTATGATGGTAACAGATATACTTATTTTCATTTATCAGATGAAGGCATGGAAATACTGTAAACCCAACTTTGCCTTGGTTACACAGACGTATGTCATTCTGTCTTCTGGAAGAAAATAATTTGTCGTATTTGCAGAGAAGCAGCAGGATAGCACAAGGTCCATGGTCTGGGGAACAGATTTTTAACTCCAGCCATGGCTTTCAACTGACATTTGCAAACTTCTGTGCCCCCCAGTTCCCCTATATTTAAGATAAAGGGGCCTAGAGGTCATTTAGACCTCTAAGTGCCCACTAGTTCTGCAGTTCTCAGTGTGTAGAAAGCTCACGGTCAATGGAACTGCCCTGCCAGGTGGGCTGAAAGAATTCTGAAGGCAATGCTATCAAAGGCAAGATAAGAAAAAAAAATTACTTGATTTCTCTAGTTAAATAATATTACAGGGGGGGATATCAATCATTAGAAAAAATAAGCCAGCACCTATTTTTAGTATCATGATAAAATAATAATTGATAAGATGGAATTTACTGAATTAAAGTGAAGATTTGCAATTGTCCTATTTCCCTCTTGCTTGAGAGTGTTTCTATTAAAGCAGTTTTCTAGGGCAGTATCTTACATTCAGTTAAGAAAACACTCTTTCTCTGAACACTGCGGTTCTCCCCTGAAATCCGGCCTGCCCTGACAGACTCCCTGCTTGGCCTCACCTGCAGAACGTGGAGTGCGCACCTTAAAGCTAACTTGCCCGAAGTGGAACGCGTACTTGCCGACCTCATGAGCTTCCTGCTGCTGCGGAACAGGTCCCGACAAATGAAGTAGCTTGAAACAACATCCGTTTATTAGCTCAGTTTCTCCAGGGCAGAAACCTAAGCACGGAGCAGCTGACTTCTCTGCTCGGGACCCACGGGCCAAAATCAGGGTGTTGGCTGCGGCTGCGGTCTCATCCGGAACTTGGGGTACTCCTCTAAGCTCACATGGAGGGATTACTGAAGCCCCACTTTCTTGGGGACTGTCCCCTCATACCAGTCGCTCTTTGCTTGGTGGCCTCTCTCAGCATCTCGGCTTGCTGCTTCTTTGAGGCCAGCAGAAAAGCATCCTTCTGACTCCTCACCTTCCTGTAAAGGGCTGCTCCTCGTTTAAAAAAAAAATGCAAAGTAAATGTAAGTGTAACCCCGTCACGGGAGTGGTACCCCATCATGTTTAAGGGCCCTGCTCACACTCAAGGGGCGGGGACCGTGGGGGTCATTTAGTGTTCTGCCCACCACACGTGCTCACACTCAGACTTCTTTGCTGAGAGTCGTTCTGGGATTAATTGTTAAAGCCCCAAACCGAGGAGTCTCACTGAGCCCTCCCTCCCCTGCAGCCTCGAATCGAGCCATCATGAAACCCTGCGAGTCTCCCTCCGCAGACAGCCCGGAACCTATTCATCTCCTCTGCCGCCACGATGTCTGCGGTTCTTTCTCTGCGCAAAGCAGAATGGTTTTGCAAAAGTCACCCTCCCCAGCCTTCCTGTACATCCAAGGGTCCTGTGCACCCCTCATCCCCCACTGTTGGTGCCTTCGGCCCCTGTAGAAGCCACGAGTGAAGCTCTGTCCCTGCACAAACGCTGACCCCAGAAGCCCATGGCCCCCAGTGTAAGGACATTGTCACCACTGGGTGCAGCGGGGCCTGCACGCCCCAGCCCTGCCCCTGTGCTCTGCCTTCCGGCAGCGGGGTCTGAACCTTTCTCCGAGTGTCTGTCCCGCCCCCCATTCAGGGAGCTACAGAGTCCATATTATGTAGAGAGAAGTCTATATTAATGGGGGCTGCAGCGACCCTGGCTAAGTCCCTGTCTCCATGTATAAATTGTACAGACCGTGAGGGAAAAAAAAGGTTTTAATCAAATCGTGTTGCCTTCTTTTGGCTTCACTTACCACCTTGAATGCAGGCCAAAGGCTTCATTCAAGGAGGCCTGTGAGGTCAGATGGGAAGGCCTCTTAGAAGAGATACTATTTAATAGTTAAGTGCCTGATTAGGGAGGGAAAGCTCTGTGACTGTCCCAGGAAAGACTGTCACCCGGCAGAGAAGGAGGCTCCGGCAAAAAAACCCCAGGCGGAGGAGAACTGGCCCAATTTGAGGAGCTAGTGGGAAGTGTGGCCTGACTGAGACTGTTGATAGTGGGGAAGGGGAGGGTCAGCCACAGCTTCTGACCCTTCCAGGAAAACGCAAGTGTCAGGGACAATGTTACGTGACTGCTAGTGATGTGATTTGGCACTGGTGTCCCCTGTTCACACTGCTAGTGGTGTGGGGGTGCTCTGGGGGCTCTTTGGAAACCCCCGATCACTGATACGTGCATGGTCAAAGCTGCCTCTGTTACTGTGGGATTTCGGGGGCTGGCTACCTCGGAGATGCCCACCACTGTGGGTTTCGTGCTGCTGGCTGCGCTTCCCCCGTCCCAACTCCAATTCCCCTGCAGAGGTCTCTCACACAAGCGCACACTCTGGGAGTCCCTTCAGCAACGCACTTTGGTCCTTGGGTGCAGTCCTCGAATGGGTCCTACCCGCTCTCTTCCCTGTGATGGCCTGTGCTGGGCCCACTCCCGCCTCCTTCACAAGAGCCTCCCGCTCTCCCCCGAGCAGCTAGTCAGCCCTTCGTCGCCCTCCAGGTAGAGCAGGTGGGCCTCCGTCCCCAGGTACCAAGGTCCCCTGACATCGGGAAATGCACATAAATCTCTCCCGAGAGGCTTTGTTGAAACCCACTCTTTTCAAGGCCCCCTTACTTCTCTGAGGAGAGATGAGGTTTAAAGCACCGTTGTCTTTTTCCCCAAGTTCTTCTCAAAGTGCTTACCGTCCTCCACACTCCGCCAGTTGCTTATGACCTTGATCTACCTGAGGGTTTCAAAAACCAGAGAACCAAGTTTCTGAATGTCCCTGTGTATGTTCGGCAAAGGAAAATTCAGGGTAGGGTCTGCCTCCCAATCCTGTGCCACGGCTGCAGCATTATTAATTCAGTAAAAAGTTAGATGAGTCTCAGCAATCTCTTCTACGTGTACCATGTTCTGCTTTGCGTTACGCAGACTTGCGGATATGTGGTATGTCTTGGGTCCACTACTAAATCGTATTCTCTTCGTAAGAAGAGGCAGTGATTTCCTTATTTATATCAACTTTATGCCGTGGATCTTCCCCCAGACTACTTGCTGAATTGACTCTTTGCCCAGCTCAGCAGGGAAAGCTGGCCAAGGGCTGGGGCTGCAGGATGGGGGTGGGGTGGGGGGGTGGTCTGAAGGGACAGGGCAGAGTGGAAGCGTTCAGCGGTTAAAAATAAAACATCACATGGTGTGACCTAAAGGTGCATGAGCTGTATTTGTCAATTATACCTCAATAAAGCTGAACAAATGAAAACATAAAAAAAAATCAGATATGGATTTAAATCCACTCTTCCCCTTTTACCAGCCTGTGGCGTGACCTTGGACTTGTGGCTTATATTTTCTAAGTGTTCGATTCTTTATCTGTAGACTGTAGTGGGTAAAGTTTCTCTCGAAGGCTTTCAGTAAGAAATAAGTGAAAAATTATATAAAAACCTTAGCTATGTTTGGTTATTAGATTTATTATTATCCATATTTCTACAAGGATAATAGATCTGGCCCGAAATAGTAATAGGCTGTTTTATAAATAATTTCATATGTAAATAAAACAAGTCAGTCAGCAATTATCTGGACAACTTAGTCATTAATAAGCAATTTTACTTTTATTATCTGAATCATGAGACTAATTGCTTTGCATCTATTTTTTATACGCTTGTCTTAAAGAAATAAAGAAGGAAGGAAGGGGTGGGGGTGGGGAAGGAGAGGGTTCAAAGATAAAGAAGGAAGGAATCGTGTGAAGAGTACTAAGGATCAATATATTTTAATGGCTTTATTACATTCCTTTACTCTGAGAAAAGTAGTAAACTCCCTGCATGAGGGGAAAAAAGAAGGAAAACGTTAAGTGGTTTATACTTTCCTTTAAGATGATTAATCATGGAAAACGTGATTACAATATATGTTTCTTTCGATATATATGCAAGGGCAGTTAGTTGGCCTGTGTCCTCCGTCCAGAGTGGCTTCTTACCACTGAGTCCAAAAGCTACTCTCTCGGTAGGATTCAGCTAAATTTTCTTCTAATCAACCCTAGGCATTCGTTAAGGAGTCTAATTTAAATTGGATTTCCAATGCTGCCATTAGGTAAGTGGATTAACTAAAATTTCACATAGACCTTTCCCTCTAGTCCTTTGTATGGACCAGTTATAAGAAGCTGCAAACCTTGTACCCTTTACCCTCATAAATGATGCCTTAGGGTCTGTTCTTATATGGTTCTGTATTTCCCAGTGATGTGAAAGATTGTGGGTCATCTGATTAATGAGTTAAAACATTGCTTATCTGCTTCCAGTGAACTTTTAGGTCCTTGCCTGAGGACCCATGGGACAGAGGGTTGGGATCTCATGGCCCGAAGACCAGGGTGGAGACTTTGGGTGTCTGTGGATACACTCTACCTGGATGTAGCCGAAAATGCCTTTTCTTGGTGGCCTGGCCGCAAGATTGTAGGACATTCTCCGTATCCCTTATCTACCTCCAACAACGGGTGGTCATCTCTATTTCCCACAGAAAATCTGATACCTATGTATTAACAAATTCCATTAGGTCGGTTTGTGCCAGAAAACATCAATATATAGTAGAAGTTACGGAAATAATCATAATAAAGCTATGTATTTTTATTTGTTGAAAGGGAATCCTCTGAGACAGAGCCTTGACACTGGTATTCACAGTGGGCGGTGCTCCGTGAATTATAGATGGCTCCCTGGTTAGGAAGGAATGGAGGAACAGGAATGAATTGTATCCACAGCAGTGGAGGGATGGCGGTAAGCAGAACTGTCACGGGTCTACTCTAAGAGACGGTTGTCCTAGTAAGAGGTGCCCACACAGCACTTGGAGATCATCCACTTCTTCTTCTTCCTCGTTCCCCACTATGCTGCACCAGGACTGAAGGGTATTTGCCCTAATAGTGCCAACGATAAGAACAGCTAGGGTTTAGGTACGGCTCGATAAGGCCCTAACTTGAGCAGAAGACCTCACATGTAAGTGTCCGAAGTGGCCAGGTTCACAACAAACTGATGCGTGCTGTCTCGAGCAACTAGAGCGAGTAGAACCAAGGCAGCAGCTTGCAGCGAACCACGGCTCTGCCACAGCCTGAGGTCCCGGGAGGTGACGGGACACGTCGGTGTGGGCTCACACGGGGTCGAAGGGCAGCAGGGATGACACAGCAAGAACCCCCACTCCGGCAAATGGCAGGGAACATGGGTCATCCCCTTTGAACCGTCTTCTTTATAATAAGTGCAGAGGGCCTGGCTTCGAATCCCTAAAATTCCGTGTGCGAAATCACTAGCTTTATTTTTCAATAAACTCAGTTTCGATTCCGTGCCCCTCCACCCCATTTGGCTGGGCAGTGAAAATAATCTCGGTCAATTCAGGGTCATCTCACCCATTTCGGTCATTTACCCTTCTCCCTGTAAATTCTTCACCGAGGTCGCATCCAAGTCGCAAGGGTCCCAGAAGATATTACAAAGCCAGCAGGCTCTCTGTGGCTCTTAGCTGTCACTTCACACCGGTCCCCACTGTAACAGACGTTCTGCTGGTCGCTGTCATTGGCTCCTACGCACGATTGCCGCATCTTTCTGGTCCAGGACGTGGCCCCTCCTCCAGCCTGCGGAGCATAACCACGCCTCCTTCAGCTCCACAGAAGGGCGGCCTGCTGCGCTCTGGGCTGTGGCTGGTGGAGGAGGACATCCTAAGAGGCCAGGTTAGGCGCTGAGCCTTGAACACCTCACTCCGGCTCTTGTTCTTCCTCGTGCAAGGGCGGCGGGCGGCAAGGATGGATGAAGGGGGGGAAGGGCAGGGCGGATATAAAGCTTGACACGCCTCTAAACTCCACTTGGGGGCTATCTGGTTTCTTAGATTTAGAATCCCAAGTGTATGGGGGGGGGGTTGTTTCTCAACCCCTTAACCCCAGAGCTGGGGGAACGAGGCACTCGGAGTCGCTTCTCAAGTCATACACCAGTATCGGAACACTGTTCATCCTCTATTTCTTGTCCTTTCCCCGCCCGTGAACTTGCTCTGGTAGACTGGGAAAACTGGTTGCGATTGATACTGTGTTCGTGGATTATTGTGCCTTGGCTTTTCCCCCCTCCTATCATCTACACTTTTTTAAAAGTTAGGTTCTTTAACAATGTTTGTTTTGGAAACTCAGATGCCAATACTTTGGTTTTGTTGTGGTTATTCGGCCGTTTCACCCCTTTCCTAGGACAAGCTCAGAAAACCCCCAGTTGCTGATAAAATTGTAACCAGGGGGAGAGGGATGTGGGCGTGGAGAAGAGGCTACCATGTGATAACCCAAATATCAGCAAAAACACTTCAGACTATTACTATACTGCTGCGTGGTGGTCAGGGTCACCATGGTTCTGGCAGAAGGCACACGATTTCATGAAATAGGTTCATAAGGAGCTCTATTGGCTTTCTCCCGAGTCTTCAGTAATCTCTGTCTGGCATAAGTCTCCAGGCAGGCCTGTATTAAGCAAGCATTGTGTGCCTCATCGATCCTGGGCAGTTACCAGCATTGCTCAAAAGAATGAAGGAGAAAAGATTCACTCTCAGGTACAAAGGTGTGTTCATTGAGACTTGTTCGCTCATCACTGATAAATATCACAATCTGAACTCTCATTAGCTTTTTTATTCACAAAACTGAGTGTCCGGTTTTTCTCACTCAATCATTGCAAGGTCAGATCAAATAAATGTTTCTGTAAAATCTAATCAATACATCCGATTCTGATTGTACATGTAAGAATGGTGACCAACATGCCTATAGTGCTTTCAAATCGGATCAAGTCTATACTTTCGTAAAAGACTCCTAAAATACCTGAATAGTTTTAAAGTGTCTAATTATGACCTAATCAGATCAAACGGAATTTATTTTGGAAAGGATGCAAGGCATCCCCCGGCAGATGGCTCGGTTGGTTGGAGCATCGTCCCACAGACCAAAGGGTTGTGGGTTCGATCCCTATTTGGGGCACATACTGGAGGCAACCCATTGGTATTTCTCTCTCACATCAGCATCTCTCTCTCTCTCTCAAAAAATCAATGACCACATCCTCAGGTGAAGAGTAAAAAAAAACCAAGGATGCAAAGTAAAGTTATTACATGTACATGTAATTATACATGTATGGGCTTATATGTCTATGAAAGATTTTCGCTTTGCGGCTCTTCCAAAATGATATGCACCCATCAGCCATGGAATCCTTTATTTTAGAGATTCCAATGTCAACGTCTAATTAAAGACAGACCCGGACACTGATCATGCATGCCACAAAATAGCACCCGCCACAAAACGAACCCCCGCTGCAGGGGCTCTGCAGGCTGCTCCTAGGACAGTCTATCCATGGTGCACCAGAGACACGGCCCGCACACCGATTCCCATTTCACAGAGACCTGTGGGCCCCCGCTCCAGGCTGCAACCCAGCCCTTGGCCAGCTTCGCCCGCATTTCCACGATAGGCCCCGTCTTCGTGTTCTAAAATACGAACAGGCTTCTAGTGGGTGGGATCAGATGACTGCCCCTCTCCCTTCACCTGTGAAATTTCAGAGCCGCTTTGAAAAGGGCCATTGTTTCCCAGGAATGCCAGGCCCAGTCCAGGAAAGAAAGTCTTCATTTCAACAGGAATTTGGAGCCTGCCTGAGGAGGCCAGCCAGTTACTTGGTGAAAACTGGCAATTCATTCACGGTCTGAACAGTGCCTATTCCGGCCTTACGCTCCGACTTTCAGCTCCCTGAGCTTCATGACTAATGTGTTTTTCCCCCCTTAAATCCCAGGGATGTGCGTGTGTGTCCGCGTGTGCGTCACTGCAGAGAGGAGTGTGTAGGAAGCGCTGCCGATGAAGGACCCTCTCTTCCCTGACAGCAGGCTGCAGCCGCGGGCAGCAGACACAGGTCCCTCTGTTCCAAGGGCGGCCGGACCTTTACCGCACTGGAGTGCACGCATGTGAATAAGCTCACAGGTTTCACAAGCATTTTGAAATAGGTTCCCAATAAAACATATTTGTACAAGAATACAAAACAAAGACACAGTGCTTGCATTCAGGATCCAGACAGAAGGCCCCTGTCTGAAGCACATTAGAAATAATTTCTAAAGTAAAATTAGGACGAGAAGCCAAAAGAATACATTGCTCTGAAAAGAAAAAGAAATAAATAAAACCAAACCTTGAGACAGAGGTACGGCAGAGTCAGATCCTTCTGGCTAGAGCCCGCAGGGACTGACCTGCTATTCAGAGCTCCCTGGCATTTTCTACAAGGTAACTTGAAAATTTTTCAAGATGTATTCATTCTCCCAACAAGATATTTAAGTACACAGAATCCTTGCTAAGAAAACCTACCTCTGCCCCACAAATGTTTCAAAACATCATCGAGCACTCAAATTTACTAAAATGTAAAAACTAAATAACAATATCCATGAACTTGAAAGCCAGCATTCACCTTCATGTGTTTTTATTAGCAAGGAGGAAGCGGCGTGGCCAATTCAATCAGGACAGAATTTTGGAAATATTTTTTCAGGGCAGAAGCAAGCAGCTCTGAATATGAACTGACGTTAATTTCTTTACTCAGCATCTACAGGCCTGGGAAATCTTTTTTTCATGGTTCCTAACACAGCACAGATTCAATCTCTCATTTAACAGTAAAGCACCATTCATTGGTGGCAAATTACCACGTAATTATGTTCCAAAGAGAATATTCTAAAATGAGGACCCTGAAAACAGGCTCATGGAGTCAAAGGATGACATTTGTTTTCTTTCCTCCTCTTTCGTCAGGTGTTTCCTGCGATTTTGTGACAAGCCCGATGTGGTGACATTATTAGTCGCTGGACTTCGGGAAGGACGGTGTACAAAAGGAAGCTTGTCCTTTGGAGACCTGCTGTTGAATCAGTTACAGACGACAGAAAAATACGCTTTTGTGGTTGCTAAAGTTCAGGAATGAATTCTGGCCGTCTCGCCCAATTCCCTAAAGCAGAGCCCACATGACCAACGTCTAATTGGCAGGCTTCGCCTGCGACTCCCACTAGGGCCCAGGGAATGAATGCACTCCGTGCAGGGGTTCTGAGTCAGCTGCCGAGGGGCTGGTCCGGACACCCAGGCTCTTCCTCGGACCCTCCCCAGGCATGTCACTCAAGGAAAAGAGACAGGCTGATGCGCTTTTTGCATAACAACCACAGACTCTGTGGTTTTATGAAATTGCAGTCCCAAAGAACCTCCCCCCGGCCCCTCCATTCGATGCAGAAAAGCAAAAGAATCTTAGGAAAGAAAACATATTCTGGGTGGGTCACTTGATTCCTTAATTTCCATTCCAGAAATCTCTTCTATTTGGCTTGCCTATCCAGCTGGCACGTGACTTCCTCCAGGCCTATGCCAGGTTATGTCTTAGGTAGAAATGTGGTCCCTATATGCCTAGAAAGCAAAATGATCGAGGCTGACGCGAGAGTCCGATGCCCACCATGACCAAGTGAGGTGCGGGGACAGACACCGCGGCAGTCTTAAGGCCATAGGAGGATTTCCAGTCGCTGCTTGAACAACCCAGGGGTTAGGGGATAGGGGTGCTGACCCCCAGGCAGGCAAAACTCCGCCTATAATTTTAGTTGGCCCTTCAAATTTCCACATTCCCAAACATGGATCAAAAATACTACCTTCAGTCCACACTTGGTTGGATCTGCAGATGCAAAACCCATACATTGAAAGGGCTATCTGATGACATTTATATTTATTGGGAAAAAAATCTACATTTAAGTGGACCCACACAGCTAAAACCCTTGTTCGGGGTCAACTGTTCTTTCATTTACTAAGTAACTTTTTTTCCTGGGTGTGAGAGAGGGATAGTTTGCTTATTCCCTCTAGTTCAGTACATGCCAATAGCGTTCGATGTTTAATATCGATCCACTTTTCATCTTGCTAATCCTGGAAACAATTGATGCCAAATTCCATCTGAAATATTTTTACAGCTTTCCCCTTACTGAAGTTCCACCAGTGTCCCAGATCTAGTGATCAAGATTGAATATTGACCTCTTCGGCGCCAATAATAATGTCCCACTCAAACTGGGAAAGTCGAAGCGAGGTTGAGGATAAAAATACAACGGCAATCGTGACAAAAACCAATGAATGATTTCCTGGTGTCGGAGGGAGCGGTCTCATTTTCCACCAAGAGACTCTGACAAAGTGATATTACTTCCTTTTTCAGCAGGCATTTTCAGCCCTGATCTGTCTTGAAGGAATACAGCTCCGGCACAAATAACACCCCCGATTTTTTTTTTATTACAAAATCCTAAGCATGTAATTCTGGGACTTAAGAAGAATATCACCCTCAAACCCACCCTATGACATTTTAGGGGAAATGTTCAAATTAAAGCTATGCATTATGACACGCATATCATTACCCTGCCAACCACACTCACATGGGCGTTACCTCTGCCGGACCCCATTGCGGTCACGCAGACGTCAGGGGATCATTTTCGTCCTTTGTTGTATTCTCGTCCCCTCTCCCTTCCCTAGAACCAAGAGTCAGCACACACATCACACCACCACACTGTAAAGGCGTGAAAAGAGAAGAAGTCTCAGCAACAGAATCCACGTTGAGAAGCTGGGGGCTTTGAGCTTCTGCACCGCCGTCCCCAGGTTTCCGCATGGGCGGCCTGAGAGCGGGCCCAGCCACGTCTGAGCGGAGGGCGGACAATGGCTCCCTCACCAGTGGGCCTGTAATTGGTGACGGCTGTGTTTATGGAAGCAGAAGAGAACTGACACACAACGACAGATTCCCTTCATGCTCCGGGTTTGCAGGCCTGCGTGTGTCGGGGAGGGTGGCTGACGGACCAGTCCCGCCGCCTCTCCCCACTGCAACCACTGGACGGCCGTCTAACTCAGCGGACATTGAAATGATGACTTTATGCCTCTTTTTTTTTTACCAGAAGTATCTTCCCAGTTTTTTTCTAATGGGGTAAAATGTACACATTTTAAAATATACGTAGTCCATGTTTAGAGAACCCAAACAAGGTTCAGTTTCCACCTGTCTTTTTGCCATACATTCTTATTAAATATTATAGAAAACCACTAAATAATAGGAATTGATGAAAACTTAAGGAGTCTTTCTTCTTCCGGTTTGTTTAAAACATTGCAGACATGAGAAATCTTCTATTGGGTGATTTGGATAGCTCATCCAAGTAGCAATATCTACTGTTATCACTTGATGATCTAAAAATATCCTGACTTTAAATTTGGGTTACCTTTTTATAATGTTGCTACACGAGGCACTGCTCTGCTCTGGCAGTGCTCTGCTCTTTCCAGTAGTTGGGGACCCACAGAGTTTAAGATTTAACTCGATTAACCTGTGGTTCCAAAAGGCTTTTCTTTTGTCTGCTAATAGTGACCTCTGCTGGTCAACTGTGATAACAGCACGCACCCCGCAGTAGCTGCTGCCCAGTCGAAGGTTCATTCCCTGAAAACAGCGGTATAATTGTTAAATTAAGTTGAAAATATATTAGACCCTCAATGACCATTTAGATTTTAAACCCCACAAAAGATCAGCCTGTCTCATAAATACCTGTGTACTCTGATTTAAAAACAAAGTGATACCTGACAAGGTCTTAGCTCATTCATTTAAAGAAAATTTAAAAACTTGGATAATGTAGAAGCAGAAGAACCTAAAATGTATGCTAATGCCAATCTTTCTGTTAAGGGAAATGAAGAAGAAAGCATTAGTTATGACTTCTTTTTCTGAGAAGTGAGTAAACATGAATGCCGATATGAAAGAATAAATCTATAAATCTATATTACCTCAGAGCACAGTATTATGACAGTATTTTCTGAGGCAAGTATTTTCACCGACAGAATTCACCATGGACTTCTCTTTCAGCCAATAGTGCAAATGAGTAGTTTCTAAAGTTTCTTATTTTTTTTAGGAATAAATTGTATACCTGTATTTTATTAATATGTATTTAAGTCATTGTTTTTTAAAAGACAACATATTCTGGTAAGTCCCTAAAAGAGGAAATACCCCTCTTGGGAGCACTAAATTTGATAATCCTACACAAACACACTGGGAAATGTTTCCCTGTTGCTTCCGTTACAGTTACCATTTCGGATTTTTCAAGCTAAAACTCGCTCGGTCTCCAGTTCGTCCACAAATAATCCCATAACCAGACTTCCCAGTTTTCGTTATTTTTCTTCTAGTTACACCCGCTGGTCCAGTGAACACCTGAAAACCATGGATTCACAGGCTGCAGCTTTCTGACTCCAATCTCTTATGCTTCCATGTCTTCTGGCCACCCCATTGGGGCCCCAAGCGAACGGCCATCTCTTGGCTTTCCTCGTCCGAGGCCCAAGTTTCCGAACACTCCCTTTCTCAATGCCCTTTACTCCTTAACTCCACGTCACTTCCTGCCACTAGGCCAACACAGCTCTAACCCCGTCTGCCCTCCGCAGGTCTGCTCTTCCGGACAGGAACTTGGCAATTCAAGAACTTCTTTAAGATCTATAAATATTCCCGATAAACCAGGCAGCATCTCTTGAAAATACTAAGGTATGGTTCATGGGCAAATCACTATTACTTTAAATAATAAGGTTCTCAAATCTGGGATTTAAAAAAAAAAAAAACGTTATAAAAAAGACAGTTTCATCCTAGCCAGAGCAATTAGGCAAGAAAAGAAAAAGCCATCCTCATTGGAAAGGGAGAATTAAAACTGTCACCATTTGCTGATGCTATAGGATACATGACACTCTATATAGAAATCCCAGGCTCCCCCAAAGAAACCTGTTATAATGAGTAGGCAAACTCAGTAAAGTCATGGAGTACGAAATCAATATACAAGGATCAGTGGCATTTCTATACACTAACAGCAAACTATCGAAAAGAGAAATTACGAAAACAATCTCATTTACAATTGCATCAAAAAGGATATAATACCCAGTGGTTATTTCAACCAAGGAGCGAAAGGCCAATACACTGAAAACATGTATTCAAGTAGATATGACCATAACCATAAATTTGAAACAAAAATAGAATGGTAATCATGAATATGTAACAGTAATAATGCGTATTACGTAAATGCTCGTTCGACTCTACTTTCCAAATTTTTCGCAAGTACACTAGTCTTGCCCATCACTTCATTTCCCAGAGACTCCGCTGTAACCACAGGCCCCAGAGAGACAGGCCTTTAGGGCCTTCTCGCCCACCTCCTCCTTCCGCTGTGGGCAACCACCTCGCCCAGAGCTCGTCCAGGTACCAGCAGCCCCGCGATCCACCTGAGTCTTCCCAGACAGAGCCAGAGCGTCGTTACTTAGAGCCGAGGCGGGTGGTTCTAAGGGGTGCTGCACAGATGCGTTCGGAGGGGAGACAGCAAGGAGGGGCAGTGGCTAAGCAGCAGGAAGAAAGCTGGAACCCAGAACCCAGACTGCAGAGCGTGCGGGGCTTCTGGGAGGAACAGAGAGCGGCGCCAGCGCCTGAGACCCCACGGCCCAGTCCCGGGACAGCCAGCCAACGTCACCCACTTCCCTTTTCAGGGGTCCGCAGGCGCGTGGCTTTATAATAATAAGGAGGGGGCCTTGGAGACGGGGCGGAAAAAGGGAGGGGATTAGAAAGGACTACTTAGTAAGCACAGAGTAGTCCCAGGGAGGTCAAGTGCAGCGCAGGGAACACGGTCAGCAACACCGTCATAACTGCGTGTGGTGCCAGGCGGGGCTGGAAATACCAGGGCACCGCTTCGCTACCTATGTGATTGTGCGCCCGAAACTACGACAAAATAGTACCGCATGTAAACTGACATGGAAAAGTCATTCAAAAATGTATTGCATGGAAAACATTTTAAATAGACCACTTTCGCTTGCTTACTAGATTAAGTTGGTTGGTTTCTGTACCCTGGAACTAAAAGAATTTGACAGAATAAATCAAAGGAAATGTATCAGAACACCTTCATATACTCCCCTTTTTACTGAAATAAAAACGAGACAGAGGAATGTCAGCTAGAAGTGCACAGGAGTTCACACGGCTTTTTTTTTTTTTTTTTTTACACAACCAGCTGAAATGTCCCTTAAAAGCAGACGAATGAGTGGGAGAGACCGGCGGAGAGGG
>PVKM010037371.1:0-14443 GCA_004027735.1 Carollia perspicillata | reverse complement strand
GGCACCCGTGAGGGCAGATCCGCTGGGACCTCCTCCCTGAGCCCGCAGGTCTGGGTCCGTGCCCAGCACACCTGGTGGTGTATCTGCTTATTAAATTCTCTGTCTAGAGATCCCAGTAGACAGTGGTCCCCACCGTGGTGGGGACCGTGTCGGTCTTGCTCACCATGGCACTGTGTCCCCTAAAGCAGGTTTAAGGCCGCTCAAAGAGTAAACCGCCGATAAGTATTTGGTGAGTGTTGTTGAGAACCAGGGAAAGGGGATCGTGGAGAACCAGACAGGACGGATGACAGTGGATAGTCTGGAGCAGTTGACCCTCAGAAAAGCAATAAAGGCGACAATCAAAGAGATGCTGCTCAGGAAGTTTCCGAGGGTAGAGCGCACGGGAAAGGAGTTCACGGGGCGTCGTGGTCAGTGGGCAGCTGAAGCTGTTCTCCAAGATGCAGATGGAGTGGGGGCTGCTGTCCATGGATCCCTTGAAATAAGAGAGGACTCCGCCCAGGCCTGGTGTGGAAGCAAGCTGCCCTGGCAGGGATAGGCGGAGATCCAAGGCCTGGGTGCTGTGGTGTGGTCAGACTGGGGAGGGGGTGGCCGTCGGGGTGGAGACGGTTGTGTAGGAGGGCATGTGAGTTGCTCTCCTTTGTCCTGGATACTTGTTTTTTTTGGGGGGGGGGAGGGTCATTGCTTCTCCTAACCCTGGGGAGAACCCTGGGACCCCCTGTCGAACCTCTTCAGAGATTCTGAGCTGGTGGGAAGAAGACAGGGAGCAGGGAAGCCATCTGGAGAGATCGAGAAGTGGGAAGAAAATGAGAGAGGTGGGCACAGATACCGCTGAAGGTGGAGATCGCCTAAGATATTGCGGGGGGCGGGGCAGCACTTCTGTTTTCGCAGAAGTCTCAAGGGACTACAAGAAACCCAGACTCCAGCCCACCCCTGCTGAAAATCAAAATCCCGGAGGAGGGCAAGTATCTGTGCACTGAGCTGTGTGAATTTCCGTGTGCACGTCAGGGAGAACGAACAAGCGTGCCCAGGCACCGGGCCCAGCTGGCTCACGCTGGCGTGATTCGACGTCCTTGACATGGCGCTATACCAGAGTGTGTCCAGGTTTTCTCCGGTTTTATTCTCTCTCTCGAATGGAAACTGTGATTTTTACACTGTTGCAGACCAAATAACACCAACACCGGCCCACATGCACGGCGCACGCCTCCTTCCCTCTCCCTGACACCACAGAGCCCCCAAAGGTTTAAGTCAAAGGGCAATTCATCTGACCGGCAGTCGAAGAGAATGAGCCAGGAGGAGATTAATAAAGGGATACGAGGAAAACGGGACACTTTGTAATTGCCACGTGACTCTCTTGGTTGTCGAGGGGGGTCATCCCCTTGGAAATGGCCTGGGTTGCTCTGTGGAGGGCTGGCTGGGGGAAAGAAGCTACAGGAAAGGCCAAGGCCAGGGCCCTTAGGTAAAGGGTTCTGGACGACCGGTTCTTCTCCTCCTCGTCTCTCTCTGTCCCTGGGGGTGCCAGCTGGCAGGTCCCCCCCGGAACCCAGAGTGGGAACCCAGTGTGGAAACCCAGCAGGGGCCGGGCCAACCCTGTGACACTCACCTACCTGGGTGTCATCCCTGGCAGCACATTAGAATCAGCTGGGCACTGCAGGGGAAATGACCCTGCGACCCTGCCCAGGGACAGTCCCATCAGAACGTGGAAGGGAAGGGCCCAGGCCCCGGCATTATAAAAGGAGCCGCTTCAGGGACTCGCAACCACTGCGCTGGACCAGCGGTCCTCAGATTTAAAAGTGCACCCAAATCACCCAGCTGGCTGTTACGATAATAATAATAATAATAACAACAACAGATTGCTGTTTGGGGGAACTTCTGATTCAGTAGCTCTGGGGTGGGGCCCGAGTCCCCAGGTGGTGCTAGTGCCACCAGTTGGGACAAGTCATTGAGAGCCAGGGCCACGGAAAGGTACTTCCAGGATCTGGCACCTTGCCCCTGGCCTTTCCTTGCCCCTCACAGGCCACTCCGTTCCTGGGGCCCAAACCCCTTGTCTCTGGCTGGTCGTTGAGCTGGGTGGTCATTGGACCACTCCAGTGTCACCTCATCACACCCTCCCGGGCCTGGTTTCAGACCCGTCCTCCTCCTCTCTTTCCCACCAGCCTTGACCTTGCAGGACCCCTGCCTCGCTCAGGCATCCTATTCTGTCATGAGCTCCTAGGACCGGAGTTTCCCCTGGGCTGGGGGTCTTTCATTCGATGGTCACGCCAGGGGTCCCTGCCTTGTCTCAGTGCAATGACAGTCTCAGATCTTTCTGGTTCTGCCATTTCTGTCAGACAGAGGCATTTGGGAAAAGGTGCAAATCATTCCTGGGGGCTTACGATATGCCGTTTGCCTGGCTTCCGGCCCAAGCCCATCCCTCCCGGGCCTCAGTTTTCAGACCCATAAAAGAGGGTCCGGCTGAAACCCTGCTGCAGCCTCTTCCGCCTCTACGAAATGAGTCACTTCCCTGCGATCCGAAAGGCTGAGCTGCCATTACCGGTGTAATTAGACTCGCCCCAACGGAATAAACATGTTAATCTGGAACAGAGTGCGAGCGGGCACCTATGGCAACAAGGACGGTCACGGGCTTATTAAAAACAGAAAATTAGAATTTAAAACTCTCTGCATTCTCTCAAAGGCACTTAAAGACAGTGGTTTGGGCCAAGCCAGATGAGTCAGCAACCTTATTCCAATCTATTTGCAATTCTCGGGAGAACGGCTGTCATTTCCCGAATACTCTCCTTCCCCAAACTCATGACCTATTGGTGAGTGAAAAGGGCAGGTTTCCAAACGGTGTGCAGCGGACGACCGCCCCTCGCGAAGTGACGTAAGCACGCAGTGCAAGCAGTCTGGAAGGCGGTCGAGCCAAAGGCTAACGGTGGGCCTCTCTGGCTGGTGAGACGAAGGGCAGTTTTAAATCGCCTACTTCTGGCTCCTAGTGTTACTTTCACCCACAACGAATGTATCATTGCTGCTTCGATAAAACACAGAAGCTTTTTAAAAAAAACCTTGTACTTCCCAACTTGGACCTCCTGCGTGGTGCAAGCCTGGGGAAAGAACACCGTGTCACGGCATGAGCAGGTGGGGTTCCCTGGGGGCCTGTGTCCAGGCCGTTACTGCTGGTCCCACCCTCCCCCTACCGCACCCGTCTACAATGTCCCCCAGGGGGAACAAGCGGCTACTTCCTCACGTTTTCCGCCTTCTGTACACGTAGGCAGTTTGGATAGGCGAGAGAGCTTTTCCAGCTCTCTTAATTAGTAAGGCGTCCATAAATCTTCTAAAACCATGCGTGCAGGAGGAAGAAACTTTCCTCTCCCTGTCTGGGTTCTTCCGGCTGGTCTCATCATTAAAGACAGGAGACAGGTTAACAAGAGAAAATGGCCCGACTTAATCACACTCGTACACCTAGGAGTGCTGCGCAGGTGAAAGAATCAGAGACCGCACGAGGCACGAGAGGCTCAAGGGCAGGAAGGGGACACGAGGGGGAAGTGAGCTCAGGATGCGGTCGGGCCCCTTGGGCTTCCGAGGGGCGGAGGGTCACTGCAGGGTGATAGGAAGAGCAGAGGTCCTGTGATTGGAAGTCTGCCCTGCCCCATAGGCAGGTCATCGGAAGCTACCTGGGGCTAATTCTTATTACCGGCAAGGCCCCCAATTTTAATTCTGTAAGGGAAAAGTAAGTTCCATGTGCTCTTCAAGGTCCCCATTGCCTTCCGCTCAAGGAGTGCATCCCGGGGAGGCCCGTTCTGAGCCCTTCCGGTGTTTTCCGTACTGAAATGGGAAGTGCGTTATGAGTTCACTGCGGAGACTTTGAAGAATATGAAAAAGAACGTGGTTTGTCTTTTTACAGAGGTGTATTTTTCCATCCTTGTCCTTTCTCCTAAGCGCCTCCTCACATGCCCTCAGCCCTCCCCCTTCCCTGGCCCTCCCTGGGGACCCTCCATCCGAGGGCTTTCTTCTGGAATGTTCAGTCCATGGGTGCGGGGCGGAAGGAAGTGCCCTAGAAACAGTTCCTGCCAAAACGAATGGGAGTTGGGAGATAAAACCCCCATTCCTACCTCACTCGTGTAAGACGACTGTGAGGAGTAAGTCCACGCAGCGTCCAGAGATCCCCAGGGGGCCCGAGCCACAGGTTCCCACGGTGGTGGCCTCCATGTTGGCCTCTCCTACCTCACTCCGTGGAGCAGGGGGGCAGTGGGAAAGCCCGTCAGTGGGGGTGACCTGGACTGGACAGTGGTTCTGCAGAACCCTGTGTGTTCACTGGGCTCTGGAAGACTGTCGTTGAGGAAGGGGCGGGGGGGAGCTCTAGGTGCAAAACTCCGAGGAGCAGGTGTGGAAAATGAGCAACTGTATCGCAATGGTTTTTCTGCTCTGACAAGCTGCTTCTGGTTAAGAGTCTCCTCCCTCCTCTTCAGAATGGACTGGCGGCTCTTAATGTGCCGCTGAGACCGTTCGTTCCTCAGGTCACATTGCCCAAGCCCACCTTATTTCTGCTCTCACAAAATGTCTCTGTCACCAGCCAGGATCGAGTAGTTGACAGGAGGAAAAAATACGGGACAAAGCAAGTTCAAGAGCCTGGCCTTCACCCCCTCCAAAGGCAGGCCTAGGGCTGGCACTTTTTCCAGTGGCCTAGGGAGTGGGTGGTGGCATCCCGACCACAGCAGACAGACGGAGGGTCTCTTCCTCCCCCAGAATCCTGTAGACTGACTCTCTGTCAGCTGGCTGCCCCCATCTGTATGGCTGTGAACCAGGTGGAAGAATTTTCCCCAAAATAAGGGGGGCACAGCCACCAAGCCTTTGACCTTGTCGTCGATGGGTGTAACCTGACCCAAGTGGCTTCTCTGAGGCTTTGTAGTCTGAAAACACACATTGAAGGCCCCGCAAACCCCTCCCCCAGGTGGTATATTGCACAGAGTTTGCTGAAGGAAGAACACAGGGGAAGCGTGCTGCTCCCCAGGGCAGAAGTAGAGACCCAAGTCTCCCTGCGGACCTCAGTGGGAGGCCGCCAGCAGGGAGCAATGCCGTCCAGCGGCATCTGAGTGCAGGCCGACCTGCGAGTAACTGGACCCCCACAAATTAACTGACTGCCCCCGACCTGCTGGCGTTCTCTTGCTAGAACTGTATAGGGTGCACAGCAGGTCATTTGCATGGTTTGGAAAGAAAATAGAGTCTGTTGGGCAGCCAAACAACCGAGCCTTCACCAGGTGGCACCCCCAAGCAGGGCACTGGTGGCCGAGGAGGGTGGTGTCTCTGCGGCACGGGGGCAACGGCGTGGCTTCTCTCTCGTGGCCCGGTGGCATGGTCCTGGAGGCGGGAGGCAGCAGTTTGCTCAGCAGTCCGGTGGCAGGAATTGCTCTCGGAAGCCCAGGAACACTGCCCCTAACGCACAGCGTAGGTTAGACTTAGAATACACTTCACTGGGGTGTCTTCCGAACGAAAACCTCCACTCCCCTGGGACGGTGACCGAGCCAGAGCTGGAGAGATGGTCACCTCTCCTCCGTGCTTGGAACCCAATAAATGGGGGCCCTCTTCTCTGAACGCCCCATTCATTTTCAGAGAGGACAAAGCTGGAGTTGGATGGTAGCTCAGGCTCTCTTCCTCCCCGTAGACAGCGCTGCTCCTGAACAAGTCTCCCACACGACTCTTCCCAGGGGCCTTTTCAAGTTTTCACTGGGCGGGAGCTTTTGGTGAGCAGAGCCACCAAGGAAGCCCTTTGCTTTGCTGCGCGATGAGCGCTGCGTCGGTGTAGACAGGCAGGCCCGAGCCCCTGAGCAGCCCCCACTCGCCAAATGCCAACTTAGCACCACCAGCTGCCCCTCTTGGTATGGAATGTGACACTAAGAGGTCCCTGCTGTCAACAGGGTAGCTCTGGTGGCCTTAGAGGGTCGTCAGGCAGATGGCCTCCCACAAGCAAAATGTTGCCATCTGTCTGCCCATATGCCCTCAGCTTCCTCCTCTGAGGACGAAGGGTGGACCCGATGGTCTTCAGGAGTCCTAACCACTAACAGCCACATTCTCCGTCTTGGGCACAGGAGTTAAATATCCTCGTAGATGCACGGGTTTCAAGCTGAGTAGAGTTATAACAGGTTGCTACAGCTTCTTCGTTAGTTTAACAGACGTGTCCCTTTTTTTTTAGCCTTATGTTTTTATGAAATAGCTAGTACGTGTAGGACCACCCTGAATCTGGACAGTAGAGGCAAGGCTGGAGAAGGAGGAGGAGAGACAATGAAGGGGTTTATGGAACTTGGCAGCAGGGAGCGGGAAGGGGCCGAAGGGGTGAAAAGGTTCAGTGGGTCCAGCCCCCCCGGGGGGGAATGGAGGGGCTGGTGTGGAGTCACCCTGGGCCGAGTGCCTCTCCCTCCTCCATCTGCTAAGCTCCGCGGCCTTGGGCAAGATTTTCAATGATTCTTGGCCTGTTTTCCCCTGTGTAAACTAGGGACAAAAAAGATCTTCTACATAAGGTTGTAATGAGGATTAAATGAGATCATTTCCATCTGGAGCCATGCACACAATGGAGACCGAACAGATGGCGTCTCTTGCTAGCACTGTGGAAGCCAAGAAGGTCTTCAACGATGCCCCTCTCTTGGTGTTCACGCCCATGCCCCGCCCCTCCCGCACGGAGTGGGTGCTGACCTATGGGGCCAATAGGAAAAACCGCACAAGGGACAGTGCGTGGGGCTTCTGCAGCTCGGTCACACTGGTTTGCTTCTGCCTCAGCCTCCTGGATCACTTGCTGCGGGAGGAAGCAAACCAGCTGGCGAGGCCGCACAGAGAGGGCCGCATGGAGAGGGGCCTCCGAAGAAACCAAACCCGCCGTCCCTTTGATCCTGGACTCCCAGCCTCCAGTACAGTGAGAAAGTAAATTTCTGTTGTTTAAGCCTCCCAGTCTGTGGGACATTGTGATAGCAGCCCGAGCTCACCGATAAAGCCATGCCTGTCCTTTCCGTGTGGCCTGGGCTGCCTCGCTGCACGACGGCAAAGTTCCAAAGACACACACACACACACACACACACACACACACACAGCAGCTGTATCATTTTTATGACCCAGTTTCAGAAGTCAGAGAGCATCACTTTTGATATACGCTATTTATTAGGAGTGAGTCTTTAAGGCTTGCCACTGAGTTGCTAAGTTATCCAAAGCAAAGGGAATTCAACTCCACCTTTTAAAGGAAGGGGAGTAACATGACGTGCAGATGTATTTAAGACCATCCCCATCATCACCATCACCATGTTGCCCACAGAGGTTTGAAGATGCTGGCCGGCTGGCCAGGTGGCGCTGTGCCCCAAGCAACCTGATCACGAATGTGGATTTGGAAGGTACGGGTCCGGGAGTCACTCACACAAAGAAGTACAAAGGCAATGCAGCCCCAGGGAAAGGGAGCAAGGCTCAGCCTTAAGGAATGCCAACCTCAGCTTGGTGTGGCATCAGTATTGTTGATTTACCGAAAGTATTGGCAAGCCCTCAAAAAGCCAGCTACCCGGCCCACCTCGGGCATAAAAGGAGAGTACTTGCTTCTTCCAGTCTATTAAAGCTTCTACCAACAAATAAAGCACTACCTCACACTCCAGGGGCAGAATAGGCTTTAAAACATGATGGACTCATAAAACGAAACATCATCGTTGTCTGCAAACTGGGTCCCAGGGACCCAGAAGTCATGTGCTTTGGGATCCTAATCAGAAGACTCCGCTTTGCCAGAACATAGACCCGTGGGAAGTGGGGATGGCTGGGGTGGGCAGCAGCGGTGTGGGGGGCGCAGGGAATGGAGACAACTGTACTTGAACAAAAAAATTTTAAAAAGTAAAAAAAAAAAAACACCCCACAAACCCCACCCACCTCCAGGGAGGGGCTGCTCTCCTGAGCTGGTTGGTGCCTCTTTCCATCAGCTGACCATCACTGGCTTTCATGCCGAGGACCATACACTCAACACAGGAGCTTTTTAACACTAAAGCCAAAACAGGCCCCTGGCCAGGTAGCTCAGCTGCTTTAAGCTTCGTCTGGAGAAGCCAAGCTTGTGGGTTCAGTTCCTGATCAGGGCACACGGAAGAATCAACCGGTGAACGCAGAGCCAAGTGGAACAGCAAAGCGATGCTTCCCTTTCCTGCTCTCTCCAAGACCAATAAATAAAAAAGATAAACGAGTGACATTCAAATCTCTCCTGGCAAAAACTCAAGAGGCCTATAAATGAAGAAATAGGGCATCTGTGTATTTTGAGCGCTGGCAGTGAGTGTCAGGACGCTGCAGCTGTGAGACTTGGGATCGGTTGCCCTTGAGGAGCGGGACAGTCTGTGTGGGTTAGGATGAGGTGGGGGCAACTGAAGTGACGCACCAGAGGAGTGGTGTTTTGTGTTTAAGTAACCCGTCATACCGCATTGTTAAAGGACACGAGCGCATTACCATATTTTGTCGTGTATAATGTGCACCCACATTTTGGTGTGCGTGATGCACGGGATTATTATATATAATGTAGTAACATTATTTTGTGTGCATTATGCATGGGATTGCTATATATGATATAATAACATATTATTTTGTGTGCATCGCACACAGGTTTATTATGTATATTATACCCATGGTATGTAATTATTATACCCATGTATAATGCGCATCCTTATTTTTCCCTCAAAAATTTGGTCACAACTGTGCATTATACACGGCAAAATACGTACTTAATTTGATTTTATAAATAGCATCTGATTATTGGCTTAAGTTGCATTTAAATGTATTATCAGGACTCCCATACTTGTGTAAACTTAACGCCAAGTAAAACAGCCTCTCCCAGAAAGCAAACTACAACTCCCAGGATCCCGCCGATTACAGAGATGGTTTGTTCCCCGATTCAAACTACAATTCCCAGAACTGCACGAGCCGAGAGGTGACGCTCTGGCCGACAGCTGGGTGGCTGTGCCCGAGAGCCTGCGCACACGCACGGACTCCCGTGCCCGGCTCGCAAGCCGAGCCGGCGCGCAGCGGGCGCCCGCGAGCCTGGCGGTGGCAGACGGGACGGCACGGAGCTGCCTGCGCCCCTCGCCTGGGCCTCCCCGCTCAGAGCAGGCGCCCGGGCGGCGGATTCGGACAAAGCTGTTGCCACGGAAAGCACCCCTGCACGTGTGGGCGGAGGTGGCTTCAACCCCTCGGAGCCCGGGCTGCGGGTGAGACGCGCGCTCCGGCGCTGGCGAGGGCTTCGGGACCCGGCTGGGTCTGGAGTTGGGGGATGGGCCCCTAGACATCCCGGGGGGGTGGACGACGGGGCCTCCTGGCCTTTGGGCGAAGGGGAGCCGAAGGGAGTTTGCAGAACGGAGGGGTGACGTGTGATGAGGGCTTAAGGAGACGCAGGAGGTGGGCAAAGGTCAGGGGGATGGACCTTGAGGGTCCTAGTGTCGCGGCCCGAGCTTGCCCGCTGAAGCCCTTACCTCCTGGCAGGCTCTGCAGCTGGTCCCCAAGCCCTTTGCCTGGGGGATGATGGTGCGTAGGTGGCGGGGAGCCAGCCGAGAAGTGCAAGAGGGCCTGCGCCTCCCGAGCTCCCTTTGAAGGCAGTGCCTGGGCAGGCCTGCAGCCGATCCCTGGGCCACTTGGGGCTCAGAGGGGCACCCACTGTGAGTCTGGTGATAGGAGCCTGTCGCACCTGTTTGGCAGTGTCCGGGTAGCCCCTGAAGGAGGGACCCATGGACTCTGGACCCCATGTGTAGGAGCCCGTCTCTGGGTCACTGATGGAAGTCCTCCGCCAGGGTCTGAGGTCCTCGGGCCAAAGCCCTGCACTTGGTGGTGGGGGCCCAGGGTCTGTTTATTTCATGCCAAACAACTCGCAAAGCCTACTCTTGGGGGAGGCAGTGCCCGGCATGGTGATGGTGGGGTCGCCCGACGACGTAGCGGGAAGGGCACAGACAGGACAGCCGTCCTTCCTCAGATGCTCACTGTTCACGTGCTGGACGTCCTCCTCACCCTGGCTCCCTCTTACCAGCTGCGTGCCCTTAACCAAGTCACTCACCCTCTGTGGGCCTGCTCCGCCCTCTGCAAAATGGGAATAAAAGTACCACCATCACCGGGTGGCTGTGGAGATTAAATGAAGCAACCCCGACAAGTCGTCAGGCTGGGGTCCGGCCCACGATGTCTGTTCTGCAAATGTCAGCACTTGTGGTCACCTCCCATAGAAAACACTGGTGGTGAGCTGACAGCCCAGCTCTGTCTTCCGGCGGGAGCTCGCTGCCCTCTCTGCCCTCAGCGGCCTCGGAGAGCCTCCGGTTCACCTTTTGTAGCAGTGGGGAACCCGAGCCCCCCGGAAGGCACGGCCAGGAAGGAACACAGGGTCTGTCTTCCCCCCGGGATGGGCGGCCTGTCCGGGAGGACAATGGAGAGTGGCAATGCCCAGCAAGGAGAAGGGCGGGCCGTAGGCGGCTGGGTCCCCGTGCACCCTGGCCGCGTGGGCATCCTGGTGGCCCCCACGTGGCGGGCCGTCAAAGCGGCTGTGGCTTTTTTCCTACTGGCCTTCTGGTTGGCAGGCTGTTGTTCTCAGCTTTGCTTTAGAAAATATTTAGCTCTAAACAAAGACTTCCAGTGACTGTATTGAGCTAACTGGAAAGTTAAATGACCAGATGCTTCATTCCCGAGGGATCCTCCTCACTCCCAGTTTGGTTGTCCGTAGGTACTCTCCCCCAGGACCCGCTCAGCACCCGAGGGGCTTTGTAAACAGGGCGAAAGGACAAATGTGAAAGGGGGACCCACAAGTGTCACCCTAGGCTTTGGAGTCACACTTGGGCTTGAATCCCAGCCCCACCATTTAATGGCTGTGTGACACGGGGCAATACGCTTAACGACCCTGACCCAGTGCCCTCAGATGTGAATGAATAAATGAGATAATGCGTGTAAAGGACTTAACGGTTGTTCCTGACGGAGGTAAGAGCCAGCGAGTGGGAGTTGCTCCGTCATTATTGTGACTCAGAGTAATGATACAAAAATAGTCGTCAGGCAGTGTGCTTCGCTTGTATTGTCTCTTTGAATTCACAAAACCGCCCTGGAGAGGGAGGTGTCAAGTCTGTTCTTCAGACCAGGAACCGGGGGCTGGCCGGGGTGCAGAACTGGCCCACAGACGCAGAAGAACAAGTCCCGTGTGACGCTACGTAGATGGTGGATCTGAGACAGTCACACTCATAGAAGCAGGGAGTGGAGAGTGGTTGCCGGGGCCTGGAGGGGGGGGACGGGAAGGCCTCAGTCAAAGGGCGCGAAGTTTCAGGTGTGCAAAGGACTCCGTCTCAGAGACCTGCGGGGCGGGGCGGAGCCTGCAGCGTGTGTATTACTGTGCACTCGAAGTTTGCTGGGAGGGTAGATCTTATGTGCTGAGTGTTTTATCACAGAAAGCTGATAGTACCAGCAAGAGGGCAGGAGGGAGCTTTCGCAGCTAGTGGACAGGCGTGTGCAGAGACGGCGACGGTTCCACCGGTGGGTCCTTATCTCCAGGCAGGCATTAATTATGCACCGCTTTCCACACGTGAGAAGGAAGGAGGAGAGAGGGTCTGGCGTCACGCTGCTGCCCAGCGACAGGACAGGAGCTCACTTCCTGGCATCTCAGCTCCAGAACCAGTACTGTTTAACTCGCTGCCTCTTGGTCTTTGCCGCTATGAAGCACGACCGTGACCCGGGGCAGCCTGCCCTGTTAGGGCCGGGGGTGTTCTCGGACCACATGGAGATGCCCCTACTCAGCAGCCTGGCTGTGCATTTCCCGGCCCCGTCTGAGGTCCTGTGAGGCTGGAGGGGGCTGTCCGCCGGGTGGGTCTGGGAGCCGCAGTGTCGGGAAGAGGCGGCTGAAGCAAGCAAGGCCCTGCAAGGCTGGGGGAGGGTGCCATCCAGGGAGATGAGCAGAGCTTGCTTGTGAGAAGAAGTGGTCTCATTTAGGAGTCGTCTGCTTCTTTCTGGGCCTGCTCTCTGCTTTTGGGAGCGGGGAAGGCCCACCCAAAAGGGGCAGCCTCGGGCTGGGCCAGCGCTGGGGACAGAATTTACTGAGCCTTGATGGAGGGGGTGGGTCATCCTCTTCGAATCGGCTGGTCGCCCTGGGCTAGGCAGAAATGCCCCTCGGGGTATTGAGAAGCAGGGAATTGCAGAATGGGGGGCGGGGGGTGGTGTCAGCAAAACCTCCGAGCAGTTCTCGTTAACACTGAGCACCTGTAAGAATCCCTGGGACACACAGGTTCCTGGGCACCCCTCAGAGATCCTGGGTCAGCAGACCTGGGGGAGGCCCAGGAGTCTGCATTTCCACTATCCCAGGTGATGCTGACCCGGGTGCCACCACAAGTCCCAACATGAGCCCTGCTTGGCAGGACCCAGGACCAGCCCCGCTCTGTACCTGTGAAGTCGCCCTCACAGGTTGACCTGGTTTTGCTGGCCTACCTCCAGGCAGGGACCCACAAAGTGGCTGGTCCCTCCATGTGTAAACAGCCCCAACCCTTAGAGAAGTCCTCTTCCTACCTTCCTGCTAGACACCTCCTCCCTGTGACTTCTTCCTGCAGGCTTCACTTCAGGGCCCTGGGCCGGCCCACACTGCTGCGCTAGGGGCAGGGGCAGGGCGGCAGCCCGCTGCTGGGAATTAGGGGTATGCCTGAAGTCCATACACGGGCCTGGGGGTCGGGGTTGCACGTGGCATCACCACGCACGTGCGTCCAGTCGGTTAGAAAGAACTGCAGTCCCCCCACCTTGGGGGCACCCTCACTCTTGCCACACAGCCCCTCGGGTGTCAGAAGACTGCCCAGGGTCCGAGGCTTCTCCGGGGAAGTGCCCTCCCTGCTCCTTCGAGCATCCCCCACAGGACAGCGCTTCTTGACCTTGACCATGTTGGAATAGCGTTGTCTTCGTGGTTGCGCCCACAGGCTCTGGTTCCTGGCGAAGGTGCACAGCCAGAGTCTGCTCGTGAGGAAACATCAGACACATTGAGAAAAATACTGGGAAGGAACTGACCCTCGCTCTTACCATGGCCAAGGCCACGAAAGTCAAGGAGAGACCGAGAAGCCGCCCCCGACTGGAGGGCACTAGGGAGACTTGATAACGGGGTGCCACACTTCACCCCAATCGGGTTCTGGGCTATAAAATAGGGACCACGGATTAATAGTCATTGCACATCAGTGTTAAGTTCCCGAATTCGTGTTGCGTAGGAGAATGTTCTCGTTCTTAGGAAATCCATGCCCAAGTATTAAGGGCTGGAGGGGCAAGATGTCTACGGCTAATTTTTAAATGGTTCGGGGGAGAGAAGGAATGTCAAAATGTGTCGAGTTAACAGTTGGAGAATCTGTAGGAGAATTCTTTGTATTATACATGCAACTTTGTGTGTGTCCGGGATTATCTCCAGATGAAAAGAAGAAAAAACAAGATCAGGGATGCCGTCGCCGGCCTGCCTGGGTTCGAGCCTCCTCATCGCTCCCTGTGTAGCTCTGGGCAGGTCCAAACTCCGGGGCTGCTTTTACCGTCTGTGTAAAACACAGATTGTCGCTGTGAAATGGAGAACCTGGCACCTAGTGACTGGCCAGTGATGCTGCTGCTGTTGTTAGGATGGTGAAGAGGCCCAAGGAAAACCCGAACCAGCCCTGACTGGTGTGGCTCAATGGGTTGGGCGTCGTCCTACAAAGCGAAACGTTGCCGGTTCGAGTCCCAGTCAGGGCACATGCCTGGGTTGCAGACATGGTCCCTGGTGGGGGATGCAGGAGAGGCAACCACACATTGGTGTTTCTCTCCCTCTCTTTCTCCCTCCCATACTCTCCCTCTAAAAAATAAAGAAAACCCAAGCCAAAGCCTGTCACCTCCCTCCCTTTGAGGCTGTTGCGTTCCAGGCTCCCAGGGTGGCTGGCAGGGACCACTAGGACCTTGGCCACTCAGCACACAGCTTTCCCTGCAGAGCCTGGGGTGCTCCACAGATGCCCTGGCAGCTTCGCCCCCTGCCTCCTCCTGGCACCGCCCATGGCTGACCTGCAGCCCGGCTCCCCAGTGTCTACCTGCCTTGTTGTGCAGGGCCTGACCACCACTGCCCTGGGGTGGGTGAAGAGCCCAGCGGTCTCAGGACTTTCTGAACAGGCAGGTGTGATCGCTGGGCGTGGCGGTGCCGCTGTGGACAGGTTTGTAGCAGTCAGTGCCCATGGGGACATGCGAGCACTTAACAGAGGTGTTTGTCTCATCCCCTGTGACCACCAAAATACCTCCAACACCTTGCTGAACACCCCCTCGCCCCCCAGGTTACTTCTCTGGTGGGCCCCAGCCCCGACCAGGGCGCTTTCCTGTCACGCACCTGTGCGCTGTGCACACTTCGCACGTCTGTGAATGTTGTGTGCTTCGTGTGATGGGTTGTCTCCTGCCCCTCTTGACGCCGCAGTCCTCTCCAACTGGCCCCAGGGCCCACTGGCTGCGTGTCCACGGCGGGGTCTGAGCACCCCTGTAA
>PVKM010037370.1:0-14472 GCA_004027735.1 Carollia perspicillata | reverse complement strand
GCTCAGACCTTTCAGGAGAAATGTGATTTTAAAATTGGGCTCCATCCAAAGATGATGCCAGCATGACAAAGGATATTATTCCTGCAAGCAGTATAGTTCCAAAGATGTGATCTGAGTTGTCGTTCTTTGCATGTGTGACTCCCTCTCTGCTCAAAGTGTGGTCCACGGACCGACAGGAAGTGGTGTCGATTGTGAGCGTGTTGGAAATGTGGAACTTTGGGCTCCTCCCCAGACCTACTAAATCAGAATATGCATTTTAATAAGATATGGTGGTTTTAAAGCATGTCCACAAATTCCTCAGTACTCCTCTCTTCAGTGGAACCCACTTTTCCTTGCCCTGAGTGTGGGCTGTCCTTAGTGACTTGTTGCAAATATAATGGAAATTATGGAGTATACTTCAAGGCTGGTAAGTTGTCAAAACATTTCAGCTTCTACCTTTCTCTCCAGGATCACTCACTGTGGGGGAAGCCAGCTGCCATGTGATGAGGACACTTGGGCAGTTACTCTGTGGAGAGGGTCACATGGCCAAGATCTGAGGCTTCCTGCCTACAGCTGTGTTTGTGTGACATCTTGAAAGTGAATCCATCAGCCCCAGTAAAGCCTTCAGATGACCTCATGAAAGACCCAGAGCCAACCAGAATCACCCAGCTAGGTCAGTCCTGAATTCCTAACTCTCAGCGACTATGTTAGATAATAAATGTTTATTTTCAGCTGCAGAGTTTTGGGCTGATTTGCTATATAGCAACAAACAACCCATATGTAACACTTGCAGGTGACTTGGAAGCACAGTAAAGTTTGAGAAGCACTGAACTATACCATGAACTGGAAGGCAGAGACCAACTTAGTTTTTTCCATATTTTCAGAGCTTAGCATAGTGTCTGACACTCAGCAATTTTTCTTAGATTAAATACAAAATTAAATTACCCTATTTAAAATAATTAAAACTTTTTGTAATAAATATTGCATGTAAGCACATTGTAAAATACTGCAACATGCTAAAGTGCATTTACAGTGACGGGTAAATCTCCCTGTAGACTGCTTGTTGATTAACAGGGAATTGGGACCATTTACCTTACTTTGTGGCTACCTGTTAGCCATCTGCCACATAAGAGTATGTTTTTTCTTGCTTTATTCCCTTCCAGAAGTAATGCTTGCCTCAAAATCAAACAATATAAACAGCATATAAGCAAAATAGAAAAGAAAAAGCACCCCTTCCAAACTTACTTCCTAGAAGTAAAACCATTACTAAGAATTCATTTTGTACATTTTCAGACTGAAAAAAAAAAAGTAGGTCAGCAACCTACTTGGCCATCTTTCCAAGTCTTTCATGTGTAGATCTAACTTACTCTTTTAATTGGCTGCAGTTCTTCTGTGTTACAGCCGAGCCGCTGTACCGCTCCAGCTCCTTACCTGCACTGACCAAGTACTGTTTTAACTGCTTTACCCCCTGCACTCCCAGGACCACCTTCTGGAACGTGTACTCTCCTCAGCCCCCCATTTACAGAGTCTTCTAGGTGCTGGAGAGGCTTGAACTTAATCACCAGGCCATCCAGCCTCTCATTTCCTCTCTTCTCCTGTCAGTGGACATTTGGGTTATTAATAACAGACTTTGGGGGACCTCTGACACTTCAAGGGGACCACATTTGAACATAGCTTCTATAGAATTTAAGGAGGAGGGACCCCTTGGTGTTCTTAACCCTTCTGGAGATCCTATACCTTCTTGAGAATAACATAAAAAACTTTGGACTCTCACCCCATAAACTCCTAAAAGTCCTGCAAGATCCCTGGATCCAGGTGATTTGCAGAAAAGAAAACACGACCTTTCCCAACCAAGGGAACAAAAGAAACCTTTCCTCAAAACCACCTTTTTCTGGCCCTGCCAGAGCACAAAGCGATTTTCTATTGAATTTGTTTTCAAAGGTTTAAAAGGCCCCTCTTGCCTTCAGGGATGTGCTTCCTCCCACTTCTTGAAATGGCAGCCCTGCAGGGCAGTGACTGAACTTGATGGGTTCTCTGATCCCATCTCAGGAAGAACTATTTGCTGCTGGGCACGCCAAGGGCAAGGAAGGTCTAGGTCTAGGGCTTCCCAGCATCTGACTGTGGCCACCAGAGGGCACCCTCATCCAAGAGTCCTGAGTCTGGAAATCCCTACCAACCTAGCTGCAAGTCATTTCTAGAATGTCACAGGCACAGTGACTGGGGAGCGTAGACAGGCAAGTGCTAAACGTTCTGATAATCTGGCCTTAATAATCCCACCTCCTGATCTTTGCTGTTAGACAAGAGTGGAATGTTGCATTTGCACGTTGCACGATGAAGGCTCACTTAGCTGACTGTTCTACTCTGCTGGGCCACTGGCTTGAGCATTTTTATCAGGAGGGAAGCATTTTCCTGCTGCACTGACTGCATATTCATTAGTTGACACGGCTCCCTGCACTCACCTTGCTCACCCCCACCTTCTTCCAATCCTAGTACTCTGCCCTTGTGATGAAGGTCGTTTGCCTTTTCAATCCCGTATCTCTTAGGTGAAATCGTGCCACACCCTGCCTCCTATCCCTGCATATTCTGGCTTCCTATATTTGTATTGCATGGTTGTTCCCTGCTTTCCTACCATTTCTCCAACCTGGCAGCGAGCTCAAAATTAAGGGCTGTCCCCAGTGCCTGGAGTGTAGCAGGCCCTCGGCCAACATTTGATTTAATGAATCAAAATAAGAACAAATCATGTGGGCTTACAGAGTGGAACAAAATGAATTGAAACAGTAATGACAAACAGTCACCTACCTGATCTCAATAGGAACTCACCTAGAAACTTCTGGATGAAATTTTGTATTGAAGTGGGGAAGGAGGATCAAACTTGTGAGTGTCCTTCAGTCCTCTTGTCCGTCTGCACTGCACACCCAGCATAAGACTGACAAACATTTCACTCATAACCATGTTTCAACTCTTCTCCTTCAAAATGCTTTTTATTTATAGCTGCTCTGTAGTGGGGTGTTTTTTTTAAGAATTTCTATTTATAATACTTTGTTTCTTGCCTTTTTGAAAAATCTCAACTATATTTCCAGTTGTACAGAATTTTGTAATGTTTAATTGTGGAATTCTTAACTAGGTGTGCACATGAGACTAAACTCTTGAGATTAAAAAAAATTTACTGATGCTCCTGTTCGCCCCAGTCCCACTGAAGCAGGCGCCACAGGGCTGGCCGAAGGGATGGGTATCATTTAAAGACTCACACAAGGGCTCAGTGCGCACCCTGGTTGAGAATCACTGGTTTAATTCCGCAAGGCTTTATTTTAAATCTGCCTCCAAATCGATGCTTTTCCCTGCTTTATATCTCACCTTCTGGGCTGGTTGAGGGTTATCATTCTGTCCCATTCTTCCTGCCTTGTTTTCTGCTAAGATGTGACTTCTTGTTCTGATTTTCTCCTGCCCACTTGGTGCCATGACAGCTGGAAACATGTCCCAGACCAAGTTGTCTTCATCAGGTGGAAACAATGGTGACAGTGATGCTCTCTGTTCTAATGGCGGGTGGTGGTGGCAGGGGCAGCCTTTGTGTGGCATTTTCCCTGCCTAACTTCCAAGTGGCTTTATTGAAACAAAAATTACACAGAGATGCCACCTGTTGCACCCCCTTGCTGATGCTGTTAGTGTGTGTGTGTGTGTGTGTGTGTGTGTGTAAGTCAACAACATGGACATTAAAAGATTAATTATCTCGGTTACTTATTTGGCTGCTTTAAGGGACCATATTATTCTGAGTGCTGTGCAATAGAAGAATTTTAAAACATTAAATTCTCCCTTATTTAGAAGAGACACAAAACATCTCAACTTTGCTTCTAATAAGTATTAGCTCTGCTAAATGAAAAATCCAGAGGTCATTTTTTTTCAGGTATGATTTGATCCAGGAGCTCAAACCAAATACCTGGCTTCTCTTCTATCTGTGCTGTTCACAGTGTTGAAAGTGGGCTCACAATGGCTCCCAGTGGCCCTCCTCATGTGTGGCAGCAGAATTGCTGCAGCACTTCCATCCATCACCTCCTGACACCCCTCCATCTGCAAAAAGGGTGAGGGTCTCTTCCTCTAGCTTCTGCAGAAGAGAGAGAAAACTTTGGTTTCCCAGAATCCGCAGAATATGCCCCTCCCCTACCTCTAGTCTCATTTTTCTCTAATCAGGTCCCATTCCTGGCCCTTGACCAATCACTGTGGCCTGGGGAATTATGCTGCTTTCATTGGCCAGGCTTGGTCACATGGTTGCTTTGAAGCTGGTGGAAGAGAAACAAGACTCAAGCCCAGTGGGTTTAGGGTGAGGTAGGGATGGTTCGCACAAAGGAAGCCAGAGTCCCCTCACCAGAAGAGAGAACAGATGGTGGGCAAGTAAAAAGACTGATGTCCCCTGAGCCCAGGAGGTGATGATGGAGACAGAACTTGAGTGGATTTAAATGGGGCAGTGGGTTCAGGATGGACTGGATCAGGGATGATGAAAAGGGGCGGGGGAGAACATTGCTATGGCACTCCCCTTGACCGTGGGTGGGACCTGGGTGAGGGCTGAATGGTGAAGAGAGGAAGCTTACCATAATGGTATAAAACAGCTGGGTGTTAATTCTTGCTCTGCCATTTACCAGGTGTTACCTAACCTCTCTGTGCTTTAATTTTCCCTCTTGTGAAATGATTGCACCTGGGTTGTCATGGATGAACATGAAAACATGCTAAATGGAAGAAGCCCATCACAAAGGGCCACATATTATATGATCCCATTTATGTGAAATGTCCAGACTAGTTATGTCCACAGAGACAGGAAGTAGATTAGCGATTGCCTAGGGCTGGGGGTAAGGGGGTGCTGGAGGCTGATAGCTGAGGAGTTAGGGTTTCCTTCCAGGATAATGTTCTAAAGTTGACCATGGTAATGGTTGCACAATGCTGTGAATATACTAAAAGCCATTGAATTATACACTTAAATCAGTGAATTGTATGATATGAGAATTGCATCTCAATAAAGATTTTTTAAAAGTAATACGTGTCAAGTGCTTTGAATGTTGCCTGGCACAGCCCCTCTGTCCGCTCCATCAGACCTGGAGGCTCAGCTGTCACAGGACCTTGGAGGCTTCACTGTCCCTCAAGCTTAGGTTTCCTTCCCCCTGCCCTCACCTTTCTGAACAGTCTCATCATTAAACTCCATTCAGTTTCCCCCGTTCGAGTGCCTCTCTTCTGCCTGGGCCCTGACTGCACAGAAAACACCGCTGCAGAGGAGCGGTACTTGGCTACTCACCAGGAGAACACGTAACATGGACTAGTAATGGTGAATGTTATGTGTCCACTTGACTGGATTATGGGTTCCCATTTACTCAAACATTATTCTGGATGTTTCTGTGAGGGTGTTTTAGTTGAGAATAACACTTGAATTGGTAGACTGAGCAAAGCAGATCTCCCTCCCTGATGTGCGTGGGCCTCAGCCAGTCAGTCGAGGGCCTGAGTAAAACAAAAAAGCTGACCCTCCCAAAAGTAAGAGGAATTCATCCTGCCTGACTGCTGAGCTGAGGCATTGGTCTTTTTCAGCCTTCAGAATTGAACTGAAACATTGGCTCTTCTTGGGTCTGGAGCTGCCAGCTTTCAGGCTGGAACTCCACCATCGGCTCTCCTGAGTCTCCAGCCTGCCCACTGCAGACCTGGAGACTTGTCAGCCTCTGTCATCACGTGAGCCACTTCCTCTCAAGTTGCCTCTTTCTGTACACCCATCAGTTCTGCTTTTCTCAGGAACCCTGACTAACACTGCCCCTAAAGGAAAGATGAGTCGATGGTGCGTTTAAGGCTGAATAACTAGGAAAGTGATCAAAATAGAGGGCAGAAATAAGGAAATAATATCGAAGGAAGTAACTGGTTGTTGTTGTTTTTCATTCACAAAGCTTTTATTAAGCATCTGCCCTGTGCCAGGTGAAGTGCCCGCCACTGGGGATTGAAAGGTCTACCCGCCTGTGTGAGCTGGAGGCCAACATGCAGCCTTCTGACTCTTCCTTCAGCTTCCCCTGCCACATTAAATCAGTCTTAAGGTCTGCAATATCTCCTTGAATTGCTCTCACATCCATTTCCGTGGCAGATAGGGCTTTCATTGGAATCACCATCTTCTATCCTTCTAGGTATTTTGTAAAGATTTCACTTAGGGTTTGGGAAGAGCATGGACCTATTGGAGGTGTTTGAAGAGGTTTGTATATGAAATGAGGAAATGGAAAGTCACTGATACTGATCAAAGTATATGGGCATAAAGTGTATTTCCCATTTCTTTATTAAAGCGGTTAAGAAGAGTGTTGCTAACAATGTGAAGTGTTTACTGGGGGAAGAGGTAGTGTCCAAAGAAAAACCTAACAGTTTTTCTATGAAATGCCATTAGTCAAAATGGACTTGAATAAAGAAAGACGGGAGGGGAGAGAGGGCATCTCCAGATAGGGAGAAAAAGACACCGATTCTGGGTGACTGCTAAGGCTCAGAGTGGCCTCCCGAGGGTCACTTCATACTTCATATTTTAGCCCCATCTGAGGGAAGGGAACCCTAAAGCCACCGCAAAAAGTGACAGCTTGGACCCCTCCCACCTCTTGGAGTAACATGGGACATTGTATTACCCACCCACTTCCACGAGAGCCCAGGGTAAGCCCTTGGACTGTCTCCCTCCACTCAGCAACTGAGTGTGCCCAGGGGTCTCTTTGGGTCAGTGATGTATAAACAGAAGTTCTTAGGTGGGGTTTTCAGGAAAGCTGCTCAGGAATGGGGCAGACAGCTGTGACCTGCTCTTTTTGTCTTTGCCCAAATGTTGCATTCAGCCTGGGATATGGATATCAAGGCTGGAACTCCAGCATCCATTCTGAAGGTACAGTACAGTTCAACATGTGCAGAATCACTTCTGTTCAAGGTATTTGCTGCAGCGTTATTTGTGATAGCAAATGATTGTAACTGACCTTGGTACCTGCCAGGAGGGGGGCCAGCTAAGCAACTTAACGGTTTAGCCATAACAGAGATTACTCTGCAGTGATTAAGAAAAATTAAGTATCTCTGTTGTGATATGGAGAAATCTCCAACACTGACTAGTGGCGGTGAACCAAGACACAGAATGGTGTGTATAGGTGTAGCTCAAATCCAGCTAAACTACTTCAGTGGCCTGATGGGCATGAGCTATTAACATTTCTAGGTCAGGAGTCAGCAGACTGGTTCTAGAGCCAAATCCAATTGTTGTAAACATAATTTTATTGGAACACACTTTTCCTTTACATATCTATGGCTGCTCTCCTACATGCTATACTGGTAGACTTCAATAGTTGGGACAGAATGCTTATGACCTGCAAAACATAAAATACTGCTGGCCCTTACAGGAAACATTTGCTGGACTCTCTGATCTAGGCATTACTCTCATTATCTTTAAAATGGGTTGAGCCCTGACCAGGGTGGCCTGGTTGTGCATTGTCCTGCAAAGCAAAAGGTCACCAGTTTGATTCCTGGTCAGGGCACATGCCTTGGTGGCAGGTTCGGTCTCCAGTCAGGGTGCATAAGAGAGGCAACCGATTCACATTTCCCTCCCACACTGGTGTTTCTCTTCCTCTCTTTCTCCCTTCCCCTCTCTGAAAATAAATAAGTAAAATCTTTTAAAATGGGCTAAAAAAACACAACTTGCTTCATAGAGATTGTAAGTATTAAGAAACAATGAACATAAAAGCTATTTAATATTTGCAGTAAACTCAATAAATGTAGTAATGATTATGATTTGGTTTTATTCTGCTTATCCTGTAGTAGGAGTTTTCCTATAGCTATTTGACCGATCTAAGTTTCTTGAAAATGCCTGTAGATTGCTTTAGATACTAAAGAGTAGCTTCCAAATCTAGTAAATGTGTGGGTGGGGGTGGTGGGGTGTTGGCGGCGAGTTGTGGGATGAGAAACCAGTGGTGGTTAGCCTCTAGCGCAGGTCTGTGAAAAATGTCATTTTGGTCAACATTATTTTGTCACAACGTTGATAAAACTCTGTGGGAACTTAACTCTTGTTTATATCAATGAGCCTATGGTAAAGTTGGTTTCATTATATGTCATTTCACTTAAAGGTGCAGAGCCTATCAATATTGTTAAGTGAGGACTTATTATGTGCCAGGTGTGGACTGGATCTGTCTATGTGTCACTTCCCATAATCCATACTGCCAAGGAAACTTGAAAATCAAAAAGGGATAAATAGTTGATGGCAGTAAGTCACTGAACTGAGACTCAAACCCAGCACTGCTTGCCTCCAAAGCCCGTGCTCTTTCTAATCACTAGGTGTGTCTGCTACTGGTGAATTCTTGGACTGCCGCACACCTCCCACAGGGTTTGCCCAGGATGGTTCTGGTCTGTGCCTGTTGTCTGACTTACCGTCCATGGCAATCAGTTTCCCTCTCAGGAGTGTCTGAGTTTGGACAATAAATTCTGTGTCACCCACCTACTACCAATAAGGCTGTCAGTGTCAGCTCAGTGAGGGCTGAGATCTTGTTTTGTTCAGAATATATTCCAAGCACCTAGAACAGTATGGCACATGAGTACGTGTCGAATCAATGAATGTTGAGTGAATGATCGGTAATCCACATGGATGCCTGTCAGGTGAGCAAAAGGCACACAGTGGGGTGAGGATTGTTCTCTTAAAATAACTCTGCACACACATGGATGCCTGGCTCTTGGTCCCTCTCTGTGGTTACAGCAAGCTGTGCCTGGTTGGAGTCTGGTGTTTTAACTCACGCAAATCAATCACCTGCTTTGTACCAGGATGGTCCGGGTTGGTCATCCTGGGTGAAGGAAATAAGTATTGTTCAAGGCCTCCTACAGGATGGGTGTGTTGTGGGGGATCCCTCATGCAGAGTCAGAAATAAAACACATCAAATTGAGCTCCAGGTGGCTTTGCAGAAGAAAAGGGAGGTAGATTATGTGCTCAGCACAGCCCTGATGTAAAGATCAGGCTGATAATCTACCCCTTTTATGCACACAGAGTGTCGTGGGCCACTTCCAGCCTAGAAGAAAGCCTGACCTTTGGAGAAGGCTATAAAAGGAGCCGAATTCACTTCTTTCCGCACAGTATGCCTTTAACAAAGGAAGAAAAGTGAAGGGCTTTTGTGTCCAAGTGAAAGGTACACAAAGGCAACTCAGCATTTTGTCAGGCTGATGGCCAGAGCACCGAGGCACAGATGAGATGCTGCTTAGGTTCTGGGCGGCCAGATATGGCCAGGAGAACCCGACCTTGTGGCAGTCAGCAGAGGGGCACCTGTTCACCCTGCCTTCAGCACCAACGGGCTGGGACCAGGGGCGCAGTTTGGGAAGCCTGCTCAGGAGCTTCAGAGCCAGGAGCCTGAGTTTATTAGAGATGCTGGCTTTAGAGTCTTAGAAATCACAGCTACATTTGTGATGGGCTCTAGTGGCCTGGGGAAGGGTGTCACACCCTCCAGTGAGAGTCTTCAAAGCTACAACCGACAAAGACATTACAAAGGGTGAGAGCAGCAGGTTTCAGAGAATGTGAGTGACTTGTTCCTGTTCCCCATTCCTCCCAGTGTGGCGATGGGGTAGGGGAGGTCCCAAAGTCAGTAAGATGGTGAAAAGCATGTGTAGTCAAAGGTACCCTCCTAGGAAATCATTTCTAAGACTCCCTAGAAAATACAGCATTGTGCTGTCTCCTAGAAGCTCCATATGCCTGGATGATTTTTTTCCTGGTCTGGAACCCATCACTGCCTTCCTCGGGTTGAGCTCTGTTGGAAGTTCTTGTTGAAGGGAAATGGCCATCTTTAAATACTAATTGCCCCCTGCAGGTGGGGATTGGGATGGAGTAAGGGGACCACGGCGTATATACAACTTCCATCTTACACCACGGGAAGGGCATGTGCTCCTCTGTGGTAGAAGGGTGCTTCCCCTGCAGTGTTGGCGTTCTCTCTCTCTCCTCATTTTTGTTCCCACCTCTTGCTGCCACATACTGTGGTTGAATTCACATAAATTACAAGGGAGGGGGCTTCTCTCCTCAACCCTAACAGGAAAACTGTAAGGGTGGAGATTTGGATGCCATGGAAAGATTCAGATACCACCAAACAAGTGACCCATATTCAAAACCAGGCACACTTTCCAGGTGCCTGCTCATCGATAAATTAATATGTTAATGAATTCCTGGCATCTTCCCTGAAAAATCCCTGCAGCCTTACCCTGTGCTTGTTGAAATCAGAGCAAACACATAAAACCCACCATGGCAATC
Organism: Carollia perspicillata; assembly: GCA_004027735.1. NCBI lineage: Eukaryota > Metazoa > Chordata > Mammalia > Chiroptera > Phyllostomidae > Carollia > Carollia perspicillata. Next base: position 4,253 of record PVKM010037370.1, on the reverse strand, counting down.
TTTACCAACCTGTCCCTTGCTCCCATCTCACGGAAGTCATTTCCGTGGAAGGATAGCGAGAGATAGTCCAGGAGCTCAAATGGGATTCAAGGCGGAATGTCTGTGTACCCCCAACTTTGTGTATTGAAATGAGTGTGTACCCCGAGATTTACATGTTGACAGCAGACCTGCAGTGCGATGGTATCAGGAGATGGGGCCTTCGAGAGATGATCTCATCGTGAAGGTGGAGCCCTCACAAATGAATTAGTGTCCTTGTCAAAGGGGCCCCAAGCGCTCCCTTGCCCCTCTGCCACGTGAGACACAGTGAGAAGACGGCTGTCGGCTGTCGGTAAACCAGGAAGTGGGCCCTTAGCAGGCGCCAGGTCTGCTGGTGTCTTGACCTTGCACTTCCCAGGCTTCAGAACTGTGAAAGAAAAATTTCTGATGTTTCTAAGCCCCCCAGTCTGTGACATTCTGTTAGAACAGCTCACGCTAAGCATCCAGGTCTGGAGGGCAGCTGTTGTGGCCATTTAAGAGGTGGGCTTCGGGATGCTTTGGGAGTCTGGGGAAGGTATTCGGAAGGAAGGAAATCCTCCTTTCTCCTACTTCGAATCCCTTAAAGGAGAGACTCAAACCGACCTAAATATTGGCACGGCTGGATCCAGGAGCTCAAATGAGACCATCAGTAATTTCTGTCTCTAGTCTTGGCAGTCCTTTCCTCTCCAACAAGCCTTTCCCCTCTATTGGCAAAATACCTGCCGCCTCTCCAGGCTTACAGCCTAATGGACCAGCAACTCTGATAGAAAAAGGACATCTCTTCCTCAGTTTTCCAGTGAAAGTCCCAAGGGTGACTCTGGAATAAATTGCAAGTGGCCTCAAATTCTTTGTGGCACCTTCCACCAAAAGGTGGAATTTATTATATCATTCCCTAAACCTGGGCTGGATTTGAAGCTTGTGTTGACCAATCGAATGTAGTAAAAGTGACAATGTATGAGTTCCAAGCCTAAGTCTCAATCCACTTTTCAGTCTTTGCTCTGGATTTCATCGAGTGCTGCTGCCACAGCAAGAAGCCTGGAACAGCCTGCCAGAGGATGAGAAATCACATGGATCGGGGACATGTCCCACGTGTCCCTGCGCAAGCCAGCCTGCCAACCACTGGACATTGAGTGGGTCATCTTAGACCATTCAGCTCCAGGCAAGCCACCAAGAGACCACTGAGAGCTAGGCCAAGCTGGCCTAGAACAGGACAACGACCCTGCCTGCCTACCCACAGAATTGTGAAGAATAATAAATGTTTGTTATTTGAGCCTTTAAAGTTTGGGATGTTTGTCAGCTACCAAAAACTAACTGATACTTAGGGATCAACTTGGGTCACCTTCTCACCCTGAATCACATAGTATGGGAATACTGTACTCTCAATGAACCAACCTGGGTTATGTGTCTGCTCCTGGAGCTGCGGGTTCTGGCAACTGCCACTCAAATCACAAAGAGCTGGGGGAGGGGAAGTTCCCAAGACAAACCAAGGTGCTATTAGCAGATGGGTGTCAAGGCAGCAGACACAACAGATACCTACTAGAGCGTTCTAACCCATACTGGTATCTATGGGAGCTTGCATTAATGGTCTCGGTTCTAGCTCTCGCTTGCAGCACAGTCTTAGGGACAACACCGCCTCTTTGACATTTCGTTCAAAGAGCTGTCACGGTGTAATGGCAAGGGCACTGGGGCGGGGATCGGATGGAATTGAGTCTAATTACTGGTTTTATCTGCTCTTGTCTGGATGGCCTTGCACATGTTTCGTAATCCCTCTGAATTTTAGTTTTCTCATCCATAAAGTAGGAGATGGTATTAATACCCACCTGTTATATAAAAGTTGGCCGTGAGAATTAGCGATAACACGAATGGGCAGCACAGTGCTTGACACACAGCAGCGGCTCAGGAAGGCGAGCAGCTGCGAGTCTGTGATGCACCCAGGTGCCAAGAAGCCAGGTCTCATGGGTAAGTGGGGGAATTTCCCACCGTGCCCACCCGGAATGCGAGGAAGTATGCTCCCCAGTAGGGGTCTTGGGGCTCCTTTCTGCTGTGCTCCCTCTCAGAGAGATGCAGATCCCAAGTGATCCTTTTTGGTGTCAAAACACAAGAGGCGTCTTGGCTTTTGAGGCACATACAAGCGCAGTCCTTCCCCTCCGTGGAGGGAAGTTGTCCCGAGTGAGACGTGCGGAGGAGGAGGAGCGGCACTGAGGGGATCCTGGCCGGGCTGCGGGTCTGTTCTTGCCGGTCGGAACGCCTTGATGACTCTTCCTTACACGGATGGTCACAGGACCGCTGTGTGGGCCGGGGCCTAGAGCAGGCCCATCTGTCTGTCCGTCTGCGGGTTCAGCAATGACTTCTTGCACCCAGGTGCAGGCTTTTCCACCTCCCTGACGCTTTAGATTTCACAGTCCAGTAAAATGAATTCAGGGAACATTTATTTATGGATGACACTTGTGCCAGGCCCTGGGGAGGTAACGGGGCACAAGCAGGCAGGCAAAGCCCTGCCCACCTGCGAGTGGCAACGGAAGGATTTGGGAGACGGACTGAGCTGGGATCGCTGACTCTTCCTGTTGCTAAGGTAGTACTGAAGGAGAGGAACCAGCTTCCCGTGACTACCTTTCCTGTCAGCTTCTCCGGAGAAGAAAGGGGTGATTTTAACATTCAACAGAGTAGAAGGGCATAGTCTTAAAGGATTCTTTAAATGACTGTATTAGAACCAAATCACGTGCAAATTTAAATTGTTGGGATCTGGCTACATACACAAGATGCTTTGGGGTGTGGGAGAGAGCACTTTAAATCGTGCGGACAGTGCTGCTCTCCTTAAAGGACTGTGCTTAAAGAGCCGACCTCGTCGTCTCCCGTGGTCCGTGTCTTGCAAAGGCTCGCTCACCGTGCCGAGTGCTTCCAGACGTGTATTCTTCACAGGACTTGGCTCAGACCATTTCCTTCATCGAGTGCTCAACTGATGAAACTTTGATTTCAGTGCTGAAGAAAAATCTGACTGTGACGGCCAATGGCAGACAAACGATCAGTTTCCAAACTAGCATCTTCTTAACAGATTTTCGAATTCTCAACATTATATTAAAAATGTTTTCAAGCAAACAGAAATCAAAAGAATTGTATAGAAAACACCCATGTATCAACCACCGAGGTTCTACCATTAACATTAAACTTCACTGGCTGCATGATACGTCTCTCCACTTATGCCCCTCTCCCCACCCATCGGTCCCTTTGATTTTCTGATGTTTCAAAGGCAGTTGCTGAGGCCAAGTTCACTTCACCCCTAAACACTTAAACTTGCACTCTACTCACTAGAATCCAGTATGTGTTTATGATTTTTGAGATAAAATTTAGATGCAGTGAAATATGTAAGAAGTGGACCATTCGATGTTTTGACAAATGGGTAATCTACATTCCTGTGCCAATCTGTCACGGGCAATTGGAACTCAGTGCAGTTTTATTTTGCTACATGCTGACTTTGAAATGTCCCTACCCTGCAAGAGGAGACTCCACTATAAATTGGGCTTTATGAAAAATTCCCTTCACATGTCTTACTTTGATCTCTTCCCCCAGACCCTGGAAAACATTATCTGATGCGTCTTTGGGAACAGCTGACTCAAGGCACCCTGCAGGGTCGTTAAAGGTATCAGCACGGGAGGCTGGGTCCGAAGCTCAGCTCTGCAACTTACTGGCTATTCGACCTGGGGCAACGTATGGATCCTGCCTCTGCCTCAGTTTCCCCATCTACAAAACACAGATGAATATAGAACCCACCTCAGAAGGTGGTTCTGAGTGGTGAGGGCTGAATGTGTGAAAACCATGTGAGGTATTTAATTAGGGCATTGCCCGTGGAGCAGTAAGCACTCAGGATGTGCCGACGCTTATCTCCACGCTCAGAGAAGGAGGCAGGGAAGAAGGGACTTTGTGTCTGACTCATTAACTTTGCAGACAGTGGCTTTCTGAACTCAGTGGTTTTATGTTCCACTCAGTGCCCAGTCTCTTTTGGCCCCATTGGCCCTCTAACCAGAAATTAAATGACTGTCAGAATTCTCATCATGACATCACCAGACAATGCCAGTGGGAAGTCTCTGTCCATAAAATGACTCAAGCCAGAAGGACTGGAGCAGGTGGGGAGTGGGTGTCCTACTCTGTAATTGTCTTGGATTTATAGTGTAAATCCCATGGCCTTGAATTTGATGTCGTGCCATCTTATTGCACAGAAATTGCATTACAGACTCATTAGC
>PVKM010037369.1:0-14474 GCA_004027735.1 Carollia perspicillata | reverse complement strand
TCAGTCACCACGCCCAGAGTCACCCTCCTAGCCTTGACCAACAGGATAAAAGGGGAGCACGTGCGAGAAACCGCTCAGCAACCGTCTCCCGAATGTCTCGATGATGGCGCTACCCCAGGGCCAGGGGAGATGGAGGGGCCTGTCACCAGCCCAACATCTCAAGGTCGCGGAACCAATCACTGCAGAGCCCTTGACCTACAAAACCCTCAGGAAGCCCTCGAGTTGAGGCCAGAAAGTAAGGAAAACAATCGATCGGTGCTTCATCGTGTAATGGCCAAGAGCTAACGGCCACTGTCGGGTCTCTACATAAGAGACAACGTTTCAGTGATCTCTTTGACGAGCAGTTAATGAAAACAGTATTTTATCTCACGAGCTTCTCTCTCCTGCCGCTGCCCTGTCCCTGCTGATTTTCAGGGAGGGGAAGGCTTCCTAGAACGGCGTCGGACACCAGCGTCATCACACCGAGGGTGTTTGTTCTCCCACGAGAGGAAGTGCTGCTTACTGTGGCTCCCTATTCCTTCCCCCAGTGTGAGGCCGAGTGACATTGCGTGAGCGAGGGGAAGGGCGCCGGCTCCCAGACACAGCCACTGAGCAAGGGCTGGTCATGAATGAGAGACGAGGAAGCCCTTCGGCTAAGGATGAAATTCATGCCAAGCTTTGGCTCTCTCCGGGGTTCTCCGAGGTGCCATAACTCAGGGGTAACGAGGGGACCACGGGGCAAGGTCATGTGTCAGTGGCGCTCGGCTGGTTCCATGCAGGCTGTTGGGCTAAGCGGGTCTGTAGGCTGTGACCCCAGAGGGGCCCGGAATAAAGCCCCTCGTGCAACACCCCGACTGCCCCGGAAGGCAAAGAAGCTGCTGCTAACGTGAGGTCAGGCCCTGTCATTGGATTCCTTTGACCCCGGGTCTACTGTCAGAATTTCTGGCACTGGCATTGCCGAACGAAGGAACTCCTTGGTGCCTCGTCTCTAAACAGAAACCCTGGGCACCACCTCCATGGATCTCAGGAGAAACAGCCACGTGTCCCTGGATGCGCTTCAAGCTGCTGGTCTAATGTCACCGCTTGTGGATCGGGACTTACTCTATGGAAGCGCAGCGCTCGTGGGTGGGATGTGGTCTTAGATGTCATTTCAGTCTGGGAGTTACGACTCTGAGCTGGAAGGAGACTCCCTGGCAACAAGAATGGAGCAGGGGGTTCAGAGCGGGCACTCCCGTCCTGCTTACTGGGAGCTGAATTGCCATTCACGTGGGGAAAATTCCTGGAAAGTCCGTCAGGTGGTGTAGGGAGAGCGCTTCAAGTACCGGGCACACTAAGCGCTCTGGAACCCTCGCTCGTGTTGTGGAAGACTTTCCCACGGCGCTACCTGCTACAATGGTCTGGTTGTAAAATCTGACTCACCACAAAAGAACCGATGTCTGTTTGAAAAGTGGTAAAGCACCCATAGGGGAGCCGTTGTCTGTTCAGTCTGCACTGCGTCCAGTGAGCATTTTTTCGCCCGTCGCAGTTACCCAGAGTAAATTCTCTCTTCCACAGCGTCTGTCCCGGAGTTTGGAAACTCAGATTCATCCACCCTCCATTCAGTACCTGAGCCCCTGCTATGCGCCAGCTGCTCTGGGTATGGAAAATGCAGCAGTGAGGCAAAAATCTCTGCCCTCATGAAGATTACCATCTAAAGCAACAAGGAACCTCTAGAGTCTGTTCTTTTTTCTTAAGTATTTTTTAAAAGATTGTATTTATTTATCTTTGGAGGGGAAGGGGAGGAGAGAGGGAGAGAAGCATCAATGTATGGTTGCCTGTCGTGCATCCCCTGCTGGGAACTGGCCGACAACCCAGGCATGTGCCCTGCCTGGGAATCGAGCCGAGGTTATTTGGTTTACAGGCCCGCACTTAGTCCACTGAGCCACACCAGCCAGGGCGAGTCTGTTCTTCTTTAACACATGGAAACTGAGGCTCGGACACTCCTCATCGGTTTGCCAGAAGTCACACAGCTAGTTCCTGTGATCCCTGTTCACCCCAGACTTAAAAAAAAAATCTTGTTTACCATTCAGGTCTACAAATGTCCAAAAGATGGGTTCACCTGTCAAAGTAGCTAATACAGAAAGAATACGGCGCATAAGTGCACCCACGTTTGACTAAATGACGTGTCCCCAGCCCATGGGGGCCTCCATTTGGCCCCCTTTCCTCTCTTGTCCCATCCCCCACGTGTGGCATTGTCGTCACCTCCACTGCACAAATATCGGAAACTGCAAGTGATGCGCGAGGACCACAGTGGGATAGAGAAAGGGGTCCCACCGTGGAAAGGGGACTGAAGGAGAGACCACTCCGCCCTGAGAATTTCACGCTTCAGACTGCGCAGCAGACACCGTCCGTGACTACTGGGGTGAAACGCTGACGTGGTTTTCATTCCCAGAGTTCCCAGAGGGTGTGCTCTCCCAGAACTTACGTACTCAGGTTAAATTCATTTCTATATTCTTGCTCGTAGACACATGTATAGGAAGGTGGGTAACTAGGCAGTTTTAAGCACATCGTTTCAGGGTTTTTTTACGTGTGTGCTACTCCATTCCTTCTACGTCACCACCCTCTTGAGATGAAACACTCGATTAAAAATGAAGAAAAATAATACCGTCAACTGTAAAACTCATCCCAGTATTAGAGATGTAAAAATGTGCAAAGAGCCTGACAACCCTTTGCTGGTAAGAACATTTCTCAGGTGACCCATGACAAAATGGTCCTGTTTTCTGGAGGCTGCACAGGTGCCACCCCGAAACCCTTCCACTCCATTGTTTCCCGTGTCCGTCAGAAATGGCACCGAGAGGGACACACGGAGTGCTGAGACCGAGGCCTGGGCCTGTCCGAGAGGCACGCACTGGAACGGTTAGAGACAGAGTGAAGATTTCTTGGATTCATGTCACACAAAAAATCTGGGGGCAGGCATTGTGGGACAGTGTAGATAAAGCCAGAACATGTGTTGAAAGTTGTTCAAGCTGCATTGCAAGGTATATATATGGGGGCTTGGGAGGCCATTGTCTTAAAAATTCCAGGAAAAAAAACCAATTTCTGTCCATAAAGTACTGACAGACTCTCCCAGGCACCGGCTCGGGATTTCTTGTAGAGAGGCGGTTAGTCTGTGCTCGGCTGGGCAGTTTCCAGTCGGAGGCTCCGGGTATGTGTGTGTGTGTGGGGGGGGGGGACTTGCCAGGACTCTGAGTGAGGATGTGAGCCAAGAGTCTGCCCATGGCCGGTCTTTCCTCTCTCCTCCGACCACCTTATCTGTCGAAGCTGCCAGGTCCTGCCTTCCTTACGGGGATAGATAGCTGGCCGGGCCTCCCAGCTGCTTCTGGCCTGGAGAGCCTGGCTGCTAGGTTTCTCCCTCGGCATGTGCACAGCCTCAGGGGATATGCAGGGCTGTTCCGGAAGGTTATTAAAAGCAACAAAGACTTTTTTACTGAATGTTCCAGGCTCCATGCTCAGCGGCTTTCCACGCGTGATTTTAATTCTCAAACTGCGAGGGTTCCCTCCCCTTCACGTCCTTGCCAGCACTTGTCGTTTGCTGACTTGCCGCTCACAGCCATGCTGTCATTTGTGAGTGGTTCCAACTTGCACTTCCCTGGTCCTTGGTGAAGTGGAGCATCTTTTCCCCCGTCTGTTGGCCACCTGTATGCTCTCGTCCGAAAAATAGCTATTCAGGTCCTCTGCCCATTTTTTAAATTACATTGTTTGGGTTTTTTTAGGTATTAATATCCATATATTTTGGATGTTAACCACTTATCAGAGGTATCATTGGCGGATATCTTCTCCCACCTAGTAGGTTGTCCTTTTTATTTTGTTGATGGTTTCTTTCGCTGTGAAGACGCTTTTTAGTTTGATGTGGTCCCATTTGTTTTTGCTTCTGCCGCCCCGTCCAGGGAGATGTTGTAAGGAATGACATCGAGGGGAGCTCACTGCCCGTGTGTTTAGATGGCAAGGACGTCTTAGCAATATCAGTTCTGCCGATGCGTGATCGAGGAATAGCCTTCCGTGTGCTTGTATCTTCTTTACTTTCTTCAGTGTCTTCTAATTTTCAGCGTTCAAGTCTTTCATCTCTTTGGTTAAATTTCTTCCTGGGTATTTTATGCTTTTGATCCCATTGTAAATGGGATTGTTTTCTTGATTTCTCCTTCTAAGCATTTATATTGGTACATAGAAATGCAACACCTTTCTGTATATCAATTCTGTAACCTGCCACTTACTGAATTCATTTATTAGTTCTAAGAGGGTTTTTTTTAGGTGGAGTTTGCAGGGGTTTACCTATAAAATATCCTGTCATCTGCAAATATTAACAGTTTTACTTCTTCCTCTTAAATTTGGAGGCATTTTATTTGTTTTTCTTCCCTGACTGCTGTGGCCAGGACTTCCAGTACTCTGCGGGACAGAGGCGGTGACAGTGGGCACCCCTGTCTTGCTCCTGATCTTAGAGTACAAGCTTTCAGCTTCTCACCGCCGAGGGTGATATTAGCTGTGGGTCTGTCCTTTGCAGCCGTCATTTTGTTGATATGTGTTCCTTTCATACTCGGTGTGTTGAGAGTTCTTATCATAAAAGGGTGTTGAATTTCGGCCTGTGATGTCTCTGAATTTATGGAGGCAATCGCCTGGTTTTTATCCTTTCTTTTGTTAATGCGACGTGGAATGTTGGTTGGTGTGCAGGTCCCACTTGGTCATGGGGTGCAACACTTTCGGCGTATGGTGGACTTGGGTTTGCTGGCACTCTGGTGGAAGTGAGCTCTGAGGAGGCTCTATGCACTGGGTCGTTCGGGGAAGCCAGCAGAGCAGGGCTGGTGGTGACAGCACCTGGGGCCCTGGCTTGCTGGCTGCAGTGGCTTCTGGCAGGGAGGCCAGCTATGTGTGGCGACGCCCTGTTTTTCCTGCTTGCTCTCTTTGCTTAGAGGCCAAAGGCTTTGGGCACCGTTGCCGGGAGTGCACCTTGATCTTGTAGGCGGGCCAAAGGGCCGGAACAGAGCTCGGGTCCAAGCCCCGGAGGGCTCCTTCTGTTTCTGAGCCTCCTCTATTCGGTCTTTCTCTCGAGTCTGCTGTTCGGAAGCTGTCGACCCAACCCTCAGTTGTCCCACGGGAATAGTTGCTCTTTATTCCTGTGCCCTGAGTCTACGCGGCGTCCTCCTGTGCTGTGGCCTTCCTGCACCCCGAGTCTGAGTCTGTCGATCCCTTTGGGGTGCCCCTGCCTCCTCCCGCCCCTGGCGCCTGGCTTGGCTGGCTTGTTGCGCACCACCTCCCGGAACTCAGATAATCTGTCTGGATTCCCACAGCTTCTTTCCCTCCTTCTGGAATCTTCCTGCTCATTAAATGGCGTCATACAAAGAATCTTTCCTTACACGTCCTTTTTCTTGTAGGGCCCTGGCTGTCCGACCATATTTTGTTACAAGATCTAATCATCATTCTTAATCGTAGGGAGAGTCAAAGACTTCTCCTCCTCTGCTTCGCTGACTACTACCCTTCTCCCCTTAATGCCAGTGACATTGTCAGTGACATTGGCATCAAAAGATCTTCTGGAGTGGGACGTCTTGAAGTCATCATCTGGACCGGCCAGCAGTTTGGGCTGCAGGGTTCAAGGGTACTTCAAGTGTGGCGTGTGTACTCACAAGCAGTGAAGGTCAGCCAGAGGGTGGAACTGTCACTAAAGGCGAGAACTAAAGCCGCACGTGGCTTGGCCCATAGCTTCTCCCAGGCAGGCGCCTCCCTGCCCCTTCCGGCAGTGCCACCACCGGGGGCCACCTGACCTCCTCTGTGTGCACCACACAGAATGTCCCGCCAACCAGAACCCTCAGTCCCATTGCACAAGGGCAAGTTCTTCCAACAAGCGCTTCTGCATTTGCACTTAGGGACCGAAGTAAACAACCTCACGTTTACCCCTGCCTTACACATCTCGGTAGAAGGAGATCATGATGGACTGATCGATCAGCGATCAGTCTGTCTGTGTCCGCTCCTGTTTCCAAACTGCTAAGTTCCGTTTGTATTCTGAGGATGCGAGCACAGTAATGCATTATTCTGTTCAGCTTGATATCTGGGAATCTGTTAAAGATACATTTATTCTAGGCTCTGATAAGAGTGTTTGGTGGGAGAGACCCGAGAACAGAGCTCTGGGATGAGCCTCCAGGCTGCCCGCCCCGGGCTGCTCAGCAGCACCCTCCGAGTCTGTCCTTTCCATCGGCAGTCAGCCTGCCTCACCGTGTCCTCCCCTATTTCTTCCTCTGGTCTCCGGTGATGTCATGGAGGCATCGCACCGGGCGCCACCGAAGTTCATGTGCATCTGATCTATTGCATTTCCCCTAACTGTTGTTTCCCACTAATTTGGCCAGGTTTAATTTGACAAAAAACAATTTGGTCAGGAAGACAATTTTGTCAAAACAGAGCTCTAGTTAAAAGGCAATAATGGCCGTCAGTGTCCTCTCAGATTTGGTTGCTTTCGTGGGCTGCTGGACAGCGTCGTGACCCATTTTGCACCTTAGGTATTTTTGTCCAAATTTGGCTTTTTCTCAATAGTTGGATTTTTAAAAGTGTTTCATTCATTTCCTGCCAGTTTATTCCTATAAAGTATTGTTTATAATGGGAACAATCTAACTATTATGCAATTAATTAGAAAAATGCAAATATGGAATAATTGATGGATTGGTTTTTAAAAATATGCTAGGTTCCAAATACCATATGATAGAAAAAAATACATGTACCATAGGAAAAGCATAAGGAAGACTAGCCTACACTAATGGGCTACTGGATAGTGTGTGATTAGTAGCTAATTAGCTACACACGTGCTAATTGGTGCTCCTGGAATGGGATCGTGTTTACATTTTTTCTGGTTTCTATTTATCTAAATTTTTCCAAATTAGCATGTGTTGCTTAAAAAGCCTAACATAGTACCTAAATCCTAACTGTGGTCAATTTTTCAACCGCTCTATTCGTTTCAAATAATTCGTGCCTTTTGGGATCCTTTGCTTGTTCCATAAGCAATACCTTAATTGTTCGAACTTTTTATGACAGAGTCCTTATTTGAAGATGAGTTCAGCATACATAATGAGAACGGTGAAAGTTCTGGAAGCCGTGAAAACGATGCCTGTGGATATTTACAGCACTGCGAAGCAGCCCGTGTCTCGTCACCCACACGGAGGTGGGTGGTGACGGAAGACAGTCATTTTCCACTAACTTACTGAGCTGAGCAGTTGTCCTTGGACCGCATTACTTTCAGCTAGATTACATCTACCAGGCCAATAACATATTAAAGACAAAAAAATGTGCCCGTGCCGATGATTTCCTCCCTGGAACACACACGCCGGAGTCCAGGGACCCTCCACTGGCGTCTCCGGGGGATGCTCTGCCATCCAGCCCTTGAAGCCTCCATCTCAGAGTCTTGCCAGCTTGAGAAAACGTGACAGCCCGTGACCGTCAGTTCCTTCGGAGGCTGTCTGAAGGCACCAGCCGGGAATAAGCTCCTACTGGAAAATCCACGCTGACAAACGCGACTAGGACGCGGTCCAAGTCCTTCCTCCAAGGATTTCGCGCTGACCAGTTCTCAAGGAAATCGCTCAACTCCTCCGCCCCCTGGCGTCCCTGCAGACTCAGCTCAAGAACACGGCAGACACTCAACGTTCTCCGCCCTGTGCGTTTCCCAACGTCCCTTTTCCCTCCACCCAGCTCAGCTACTATTCCCGGGATCTAAAAGCCGGTGTGGCCCCTGGGGCCGGGACTGCAGCTGCTCCCTGGCTCTCGCCTCCTACTCTCTCCCTGTGTTCGGGGGTCACCAAGGGCTCCTAGCCATGGCCAGCCCACCGCACCTGAGCCGGCCAGGTGCTGCTGCCGGGCACACGGGTGACACCTGCCTAATGCACCGCATTATATAAGACGATGTGTTTAAACTCTTTTCCACGTGGTCTGTGAAAGGATCCACTCTTGGTTTTTCATATTAGCTGTCACAGCCCTCGCCTTCCTGGGGCTCATTCCGTGTGCCACCGTCTGTCTCCCGGTGTGTGTTCACGTGGACTTGCGTGCCTGTGACATCGCAGGGGACCTACAGAACAAAAGAGGGGCCAGGCTTCCACGGGGGTATGACCTCGGTGGTTAATTCCAGCTGTGCCTTCAGGCTTTCACTCATTTTATAAAAAATGAAAAAAAAAATAAAGGGAACTATCAGCTCTGGAGGCACAGGAGACACCGTGGAAACGTGAGCCCCGTGACGGTGGCGCTTCCTCAGGGTCGGTTGTTAGAACGACGAGGGATTCTTATCCTCACACGTGATTCCAGTCCCTCGGTCCACCCTGTGGGGAGCTGCCCGCCCCCCTGGTGTCAATGTGCTGAGACACCGAGGTCTGAACGCAGCTGCGAGGCAAAGCCCCCAGACGGTCAGGGCTGGAAACCACACACATCCGAGTGACTCTCATCTTTGATCAAATAAAAGGAGCAATCTTGATTTATTTCTGGTTCCTGATTAGCAATTTCTCCTGAACCGACGCAGGCAATATACTTCACCTTTGCCTCCCCCTCCCCTGCCCCCTTTATCCTGCTTCTAATTCTATTAGAACAAGGGAAGCAATTACTGAGAGCAGCTGTGAGGTTGGGTCTGGTTAATGAAGCTCACACATAGCCTAAATATCGATTCTCGGGTCCAGGATACTCGGAGGCAGACGAGCAGAAACGCCGTGCGGTTAAAAATCACTTTTTCCGCAAGGTCGTGGCACCCTGGGATGCCGACCCCAGCCCCTGCGCGTCCTCTGAGCCTGGCACCCGGGTGTCCAGACGCACAGCCTCACCTCCTCGGCAGCCTCCTCGGCCCTTGTGCCGTCTCAGCCCTTTGGCCATTTCAGAGCCGTGTGCTGGGAGGAGAGAGCAGCAGAGAGACACGAGGGGAGAAGAACCCTCAGAGAGCCCCGGAGACCGCGCATTCTTTGTTATGTGCCTGGTGGGAAAGTTGTCTTCCTTCTGGGCCACTGGGAGCGTCGCCCTCCTCATCCTTACTATGAATGAGGGAGTATCTCGCCTAAAGCCAGTGCCACTAATCAGTACTACCTGGGCCAGGTGAGCTAGGCCTGTGCTGGAAGCCGGCTTGCCTGGGGCTGGGGGCGTGGGGGCGTGGTGCCCCCAGGCCAGGCCCTACCCCACTCACTGCCCCTGCAGACTTGACATGGGGTGCCCTCAGCCCTCAAGAGTTGGCCCTCTCCACCTATACACTGGAAGGAACCCATATTGCAGGAACATGTACGGGGGTGGGGGGCACTGACCTGTGACTCCAAACGACTACCCAAGGTAAGAGAGACGGTAAGGAGCCAGTGTCTCATTGCTCTGTGCGTGGGCGCATGGTGGCGCTGTCCGCGACAGGCGTGCAGCCCGGGGCTCAGAGATCTCGGGGGAGCTGGAGAGAGCCACAATTAGCCTAGTCCCTGGGGACCCCACAAAGGCAATGCAAGAGCATGGAAACTTCTGGACAACGCGGCTTTAAGTAAAAAGACACAGCGAGGTTCTGCTCTAGGTCTTCTCTTTACAGTCTCCAGAGAACAGAAAGCTTAACCTCTTAGCTTTCCACCCACAGAGAAGGACTTCACGGCGATGCCCTCTTAGAAACGGATCACTGAGACAGCAGCAAACATGACATATTCCACCCTTGGAGTCTGGACAGATTCGTACAAAAACATTGCCAGCACCGGCAAATTTCTGTAGAAACATCGGATTTCAGTAACAGCCTTAGACAAGTAACTGCCTTGTGTACTTTTAAGCATGTCCTGTGTCAGTTTGTCTGACAAACCTCGGGCCCTCAGTGACATCCAGCCTCCCGAGCGGCTTTGCCGGGGTGATGAGGACCTGGCCCGCACGCAGCCACGCCGGCCAGCACAGCGCCCACGTCCCTACACGGCAGCGTCCACGCAGCTGTAGCAGCAGCGCCCACCCCTCCCACATCCAGGCAAGCACTGAGTGGCGCTGGACATGAAGACCCAGTGACCTGACCGGACATTTGGCTGCAATCCCACGGGGGCTTTCTCTCCGTGGGATTACTTCTGCTCCCAGACCCGTTTTCAAGTGACAGAGACAAGCGGGTGCCCCGCAGAAGGACACTGATCCCCCAGAGCGAGAGCAGAGAGGAAGCCCGGCCCCTGCTGGACGCTCCCACACGGGTTTGAAGGTGCGGCTCTGCCTGTCTGTTTCCTTATGGAAGGATTTTTGGTTTTTAAGCAGTGGCTTTGAGAAAAATACTCTGAATCAGAGCTGTGCGTGCAGAGAGCTGGTATTCTCACCGGCGGCAGGTTCACGTTTCACAGTAAGCGACGCAGAGTTTCAAGGAACGTCCTCAAATTACATTCCCAGTTTCAGAGTTCCACGGTGTGGCCGAGCGCTGCTTACCTTTGCCAGGTCGGGTCCCGCGAGGTCTGGGAGGTTAGAGCAGCGGACCAGGGTGCAGGAATGATTTTCTCCTGGAAGTCCGGCCTGTCACAGCGCCCCGCTCCTGGGAGGGGCCGGCCTCCGCCCCCGGAACACCAGTGAGGCAACCCGAGCAGCACATGTGGGAAGTGGCTTCTCTCCCAGCCCGTGACAGTCTGCACATGTTCCCCGGGACAGGGTGCCAAGCCGGCCCGGGCCTGAGGCTCCCAGAGCACCTCACGGGGAGGCCCCAGGCCCGTCCTGGGAAGGGAGGGGGGTCTGGGCAGCCTCCAGCCTGTCTGCGGTGCTTCTGCTTCTGCTGGGGTGGGCTGTCCCTCATTAGAGAGCAGAGTGGCACTGCTCTCTGTTCCTGGCGGCTTCCTGGGGAACCGGGAGGGCGAACAACAGCCCGTGGGTGTGCTGCTGCGGCTCCCAGCTGATGTGCGGAGGGCTCGGCAGGGAGCGCCCCGAGTCACCCCAGGGAAGGTCTGCTCCCCGAGAGCGGGCGGGGTCTTTCTGGGAGTGAAGTTCACAGTGTGCACAGCCCCAAGGGACAGACCAGCCTCTGTGTTACAAAGGGAGCCTGTGACTCTGATGTAACATTTGAAGTGGCCTGTTCCCATCCAGTGAGACGTCACTGTGAGGAAGAAGCACCTGTCCCCTTGCAGGGCACAGGTGTGCAATGAAAACCACAGCCTGTTGCTTTCATGGTCACCTGCCGCAGCACGCCGCCACGGAAGGCAAGCGCCGTTAGGCGAGAAAACAAGGCCAGCGCGTCCAGCCTCCTCCAAAGTCAGATGTGAGGGTCCCGCCGTGAGGACTCCCGGCTCTGAGTTGGACGCCCAGTCGTCCCACAACCTTTGCTCACTCGGGATCCTGAAGCAGTTGGCCTCGAGTGTAGATAAGAGAGACAGACACCTCCAAGGAGGGGGTGGCGCGGAGAGACCCACGTGGCGGCTCTGGGTCAGGTTGCACGGCCACGACAAGCCCGGGAACGCCTCGAGGCCTCTGTCGCAGGCAGTGACTTCCCCTGTGGAGGGAGGCAGTGGGACTGGTTCGGGAACAGGACACAGACACCGCAGAGGCGCCGAGTGCGGCGCCCTGGGTCGGGCCGGGGTGCAGAGAGCCCGAATCTCCGGGTCAGGGGGTGGCCGTGACTCCTCGTCAGAGGTTCTTTTTCCTCTTTAACCTTTATTGTATTTTTCCCATTACCATTTAGTCCCCCTGGACCACCCCCTCAAACACCCGCACTTTGTCCACCTGCGTGAGTCCTTTGTCCGTTTTGCTCAATCCCTCCACCTGCTGACCTCCCGCCCCCACTAGCTGTCTGTCATCTGCTTTCTGTCTGTGAGTCTGTCCCCATTGTCCTCTTTAGTTCTGTTTGTTCATTCGATTCCACATTTCAGTGAAGTCCTATGATACTCGCCTTTCACTTAGCACAATGCTGTCCGGGTCCATCCATGCCGTCGCCAAGGGTAAAAGTTTCCTTTTTACGGCAGAGAAGAATTCCACCACGTCAAAGTCCCCTGGTTGTTTCATCCACATGCTTGGGCTGCCTCCATAGCTTGGCGATGTAATTGGTTCTCATTGACGTGTGAGCTGAATTACGCCAAATCTTCTAATTAAAAAAAAAAAAACCTAGATGGGCTTGTGGCCCGTCCTCCCTGGAGAGGCCGCATGGACCCCGCCGGACTGAGAGCATTCTGGGAAGCTGACGAACGTCGGGGGCAGGAGAAACCACAGCGGGGAGAGAGGAACATGGCCTTCCGGTAATCAGAGAACCACCCGGACGCGGTGCCACCAGGCTCACCTCAAGGCTGAACTAGCCCAAGTAAAGCAAAAGGCCCCATGGGGAGTACGGTAAGTCGCTAACTTCGAAATTGACAGGAAGAAAAGGTTTACCAACTTTTGAGTAAAAGAGAGCTGCGTGCAAAACATGGTTGACTAAATAATTCCCTCCCCCATCTGTCTGCAAAACGAGAATTACGAACGCTTAGTCCTGGTGGTCCGCGCAGCCGGACCCGGGCCACCCATCCCGAGCTGCTGGATGAGCTCAGACTGGGCGGAGAACCCCTCCTTGCAAGTGGGGGTCCCCCGGGAGAGGGAGGGGGGTGCGGGCTCAGCCAGGCCCCAGGCAGAGCCCTGCACACGTGCCCACTGGATCGGGCCGGCCCCGGCAAAGGAGGCTGGGAGTCTGGGGCCCAGAGCCCACGGTCGGGCGAGGTCTCCGGGCTTCTTAAGACACAGCTCCCATCTGAGTTATTCCATTTCAGGAAATCGTCCTCACCTGTCAGGCTGCCTTCCTTATAGAGTATCTTTCATTTGGCTCTATCCTAGTGTAGTGCTTACACTGAATTTTGGTTTTGGTTGTCTCCTTGTCTGTCTACCTCGTTCGACCACAAGTTGGCTGAAGCAGGGATCTCTCTCTTTTTCTCATACCTCTTCATGTTTACAACCTGGCAGAGTCCATGCTTGGCCCATGTAAGGCACTTAGTAAATATTGGTTGAATGAATTAGTAAATACACAGAGAGCTCATTGTTAAAAGGGGTAGCATGTGCATTATAAAGGCGGTGAAATTACGGTGATAAGGCAAGGCTGTGGAAGAAAACTGGGTGTACATGCACGCTTTTCTAAGAAGATTACGTTATGTTCTCAGAGGTATAGTTGATTCCAGGAGACTGCGTTATGCAGTTTGCATCTGTTCAATATCACATCCCAGTAAATAGCACATCGACTTCTTCCTCCAAGCTTCCTAAGCCATCTCAGGTATGTTTCCTATGACTGGCTATGGGAAGGCTCTGGTCAGTAATGGGCCCCCTTGGAGTCTCACGATGCTCTCACAGACGCAGTGGAGGAGGGAAGACAATTTGCCTGCTTGGCCCGGAGCCATTCCTGGAAACCAGCGGTGGCGGCAGCACACGATGCCCCAGGTTCAGGGGACCGAGGAGTGCGGTCCCCTGACAGGGGGACGGAAATCATTATTTGACACGTAGTGCTTTGGAGCTCACTCCGGATTGCCTCCACTCCAAGGTTCAAAACAAAATCCAGACCCAGAAGAGTCAGTGTAGTTTCGGCTCCCGTTTCTGTGGCTGTCGGAGGAACTGCAGACCACAGAGAGTGGGCGCACGGGAAAAGCAGGGCGGACGAGGTTTGCGTTACTCGTGGCGGCAGAGCCAGTGACCCCAGGACCTCGGAGAGCGAGATGCCCGTCTCTTCGTCTCCGTGGTTCTGAGAACGGACTGGCCCCCCTGGACCGTCGCCCCGCCCACCAGTGGCACTGCAGGAATTGGAGGGCGGGGAGCTGAGCTCCGGTCTCTGTGCTGACAGCCGCCTTGGAGCGGGGGAGCCGCTGTCTCGGGGGCTTTGATTCACACTGCCCAGCCGCTCAGGGAGGCCGAGCGCCTTCTCATGTCCTTCTTGGCCATCGTATGTCTTTGGAAAAAGTCTATGAAGGTGCTTTGTCCGCTTTCTAATTTGGTTATTTGGGGGTCTTTGTTTGTTTTTTCTTATTGAGACTTGTGAATGTAAACCCTGTCGCCTTAGAGAGCTAGGACTTGGGGGTCCCCCTGCTTCCGTGGGAGCTTTAAAAGTCGGGGTGCTAGATGTGTGCCCCAAGCCCTTTGCCCCTCCAGAAGCTGGGAGGAGGGGTCCCTCCCCGATGTGTGGTGCCATGCCCGACGGCATGGGCCGTGTCCTCAGGTCTGGGCCTTGCCTCCCCATGACACTGTGGGTGTCTCCTCGCTCACCTGATGTGCAGTGGGGGTGCAGCTGGCTCTGGACTCGGCTCCAAGAGAATTGCTCCGTGGGGCATCGTGGGAGGAGGGGGGCAGGAGACTCCAGTGTTGCCATCCTGAGGGTCCTCCCCTCAGTACTTTCCACGCCCTGTCTTAAAGGGATGGTTTTGGTCTGGGGGCAGAACAGGAGCCCCGGGGTCAGGGGCAGTGGGCACGGGGGTGGCAGCGGGGGTAGCGGGTCAGTATCGCCTCACAAGCATTTCTAGAGGACGCCCGCCTGGGTCCACCTTCAGCCGGCTGAGGCTGAGGCTACCGTGGGGGGAGGGCGAGAAGGACGCGGATGTGGG
>PVKM010037368.1:0-14439 GCA_004027735.1 Carollia perspicillata | reverse complement strand
ATCACCCCCCTCCCCCTTTTTTTGCTTCTCTTTAGAGCAAAACCCTTTGAGAACACTTTTCATTGTTTATTCACTGCCTCTTCTCCCAAAATCTTTGAAATTCATCCCCAACTGATTTCCACTCAGTGCTATGCTGGTAAATTTTTGACAACCAGCTTTCTGGAGGACAAAAGAAATATTTTCTGATTCTTATGGTATAAATATGTACTCCTGCCAGTACCAATTTCAAACAACTATCAGGGACAATTTCAATCTATTCAATGTGGTGTTTGGAAAAGGTATGCTCAATTGGCTTCCTTGAAGTTTTTTTTTTTTTTTTGCTTATTTTTCCTACTAATAATATTAATTAATACTATAATAATATCAATAGTAATATTTTCACAGTATGCCTTGGTGCCCATATTTAAACCTGTGTTTATTCTTTTTGCCTATTAATTTAGTGTATATTTTTGCCTGCTGACAGTATGACAGGTATTTAGCCATGCATAAAGAATGCTTTTAATTAACATCAAATGATCTTAACTTACCTATTTTATTTAGATTAGAACTTTATATTTAAATTCAAAAAGTGGAAATTAGTAGAGCAGAGAATTCCATTAATGTAATCTCTATTATAGGAATCATCAAAATTAGAACCCAAAGAGTGAGATGTACACTCAGAGTAAAATAATGTGAAATAAAATGATACAAATCCAATCACATAGAAAAGCACGCAACACTAAGAATTTTGGATTTTCTTATCTTTTTAACACCATTTCATTTGGCAATCTGAATATCAGAAAAGAAAAAAATAATCTAAAGGAAAGTAAATGCCAAGTAGAATCACTAAGCTGAACACTGTCTCAGCAAATTAAACTTTGTCCAGCCACACAATAACTGTGTCTTCATTTATCATTTTATACTAATTTTACAAATGAACCTGGGGTACTATAGAATATGGATTATCTCAATTATAGAAATGTGATTTCCATTATCATCCCATTATTATTCCATTCTACTCCTATCTATGTTAATAAGTCTCAAGAATAGCTTTGACTCATAATTCACCGCTAGAAATTTCTCCATCAAGAGCTCTCTTGTTAAGTGTGGTTATCCAAAATTCACATTTATCATTATATTTAAATACAGTTTCTAAGACTGGAATTGTTATTGCCCCCAAATGAGAAGCTAGACACTAAAAAAATAATAAAATGAGTAAATGAGAGACATGTACCATAAGCTTTTAATATCCATGAATGCTCCAGGGACACACTTGGGAGAAATGTGTAAGTGTGGTGACTTTGGACACAAGACCCTCTCCTACTAATTCTTGCTCTGCCAGTTATTAGTCATATAAACTTTTTCAAACCTCACTTGCCTTGTGTATACTTTTCAGACAACAGTAAAATTTACTTTATAGGACTGCTGTAAAGTTTATGTAAAATACTGAGCTGGGTCCTATTTCACATTGCAGATTTAACAGAGATTATGGGGCAAAATCCCAAACAATAAATGATATACTTCTAGAGCCTGACTGTTATTGTTTTTAATGGCAGTGCACATTTCCTACCTGAAAAATTCCAATTCTTTTAATGTCAGTTGAGTTTTTATTCTTATCAAGATTGTTCTTATTATCTCATGTACAATCAGGCAACACCTGTTGTCAATGATATTAAGGATCAACTTCTTAGTGTAACACTGAATCCATCAAGCTAATGTTCAGTAGCTTGAACTTGTATGGCCCACCATTCAAAATGAGGACCCATCATTGCTCAAACATGACAATGCTTGGCCAAGTTTTTGCCTTTTCACGTGTTGTTTCATTTCTCTGAAATTCATTCCTTTCCCTCCTTATCTGTGTGAATTATTGTTCCTCACAGAAAAATCACTGATGCTATCCCCCCACACACACAAAATCTATTACAATCTTACCTGTTAAATTTTGGTTTTGCAACTATCATGTGACTCTTTCTTGCATTATAGTAATTTGCTTTTATTTAAGATAAAATATTTGATTACCGTTGTTTTGAATAGCAGTCCCATATCTGACTGGTCATTTTCCGTTATGCACTGTAAATCAGGATGATGCAGAGACCACAGTTAGGGATACTTCCTAATCTGAACACAGGATGTGTGCTCTTTTACATGCACTGAGACACATTATGTAAGGAGACATGAAAGTTAAAAACTCATTCATGCTCCTTCAGGATAATTACTGTATGTTAATAATTAGGAAACTAGTAAGGAAAATAATTTATTCGAATCATGAAAGAAAACAGATGCTCAAACTGAAAAACAGGGCAAAATGTTCACAGACTAGAAGGCAGTATCCAGCTGCAGGCCGGAGGCATCTGAGTGGCAGAAGCAGAGATGGTTTGGAGTTGGCTCTTGGAAGTGACGTGGAACGGAACACTTCGAACACAGATTTGGGTATAAGGTTTAGTCTTCCTACTTGGTTCCCAGAAAATGGGCTTGGAAAGTTGCAGTGAACCTGAGGCTGTAACTTATACAAATGCATGCCTAGGGACAAGGGGCACAACAGACACAGCTTGGGAACAGGGACTGTGCTGAGATACCCCTGGCCTGCATACTTGCTATGAAATGTATCCATTATCATAATGTGCCAATAGCCCTAACCAATCTAGAGGAGTCTAGGTTTGGAAAGGAGATCCCCAGAGGCAGGTTGGAAATAGGCAAAATTAGCAATAGCTGAACAGGGCATTAGTGAACAAACAGACTTGTATATCCATGTTGTAAAATGAAATAAAACTCTAAGAGAGATAGTCAGCTAACAATTAAATTATGAAATCTGGATGAAATTGAATAAACACAATATACTAAAACTCTTATTAATAAATTCCAAATAGATAAACAAAACAATTGCTTCCCATTGGTGCATTTAATGAATTAATGAACTTACAAGGTAGTTATTGCAATTTTTAACATAAAAAACAATATTGAAATTTTGGCACCAGAAGACATTCACTATGCTTTCTCAATGACTGTAATCTTTATGTAAATGTAAGAATAAGAGAAAGCATTTAAAAATTATAATTAATGGGAAAAAAGTGAAGAGAATGGAGAAAAAGGAAAGAAAAGTTAAGAAAAATAGTAAGTAAACAAATAGAAATAATTTTTAATATATAGTAATCACAGTAAATGTAAGTAGGTTGAATATAAGCTGTGATTACTATACAAGTATTATTGAGTGAATTTAAAAATCCTTCATTGTACTGCTTACGTGAAACATGACAGAACATATACATAAATATGTACATACAGACAGTTGGAGAAAAAATGAATCATAAGGATAGACTAGGCAAATAATAACTGAAACACACACAATTTAATGAAAACCCACTATAGGATAAAGGAAGGATACTGAATAAGAAGTGAAGAAAGCACAAAGAAGATATAATAAACATAAAAATGTATGAACCTAACAATGTACCATTAACATACAATACATAAACTGACAGTATTAAAGAAGAAATTAACAAAATCACAGAGTGGATGGGTTAAATATACCTAATACAATACTTCTAGAAAATTCAAGCAAAACAAGTTATTATAAAGGATGGAAAATATCTGACCACTCAGTTGGTCAGTAGGCAGGTCTCAATGAAAAGCGATATTTGGGCAATGACTTAAGAAAGGTGAGAGGGTGAGCCTTGGGAGAAAATTTTGTTTCGGTAGAGAGATTAGCCAATGCAAATGCCCTGAGGCAAGCCATGCATATTGTGCCCCAAGAACAAAGAAGAGGCTAAGTGTGGCTTGGGGAACAGAAAGAAAGGGAGGGGCCAGAGAGGCAAGGGGGGAGGAAGCAGAGCTATTGAGGTCAGCTGGGAGTGAGTTCAAGAGAGAGAAGAGGAAAATTAGAGACAGTACAGACAGCTCTGTCGAAGAGTTTCTCTATAAAGGGGAGCAAAGAAGAGGAACATGAGCTGAAAGGAAGAGGTAAAAATGTATTTTTATTGTTTTTTTGCCATCTGATTTTTTACATATAAATAATAACACCATACTTGCCTTGAGAGAGGATCCTTCTTCTTTGTGGAAGAGGATGGAAGAGGGTGGGAGGCTGAACCCAGTGGAGAAGACCACCTTAGGTCAGAGCATCAGCAGCAAGTCCTCTGGTGACCTTGGAAAAAAACAAGTGCATTTGCTCACGTAGCAGAATCAGGCTGGGCACCAGCATCAACAACAAACCACGAGAAAGCTGGTGCATATTCTGTAATCTCTATGTATTTTGTATGTATCCTATAAAAATCACTGAGCATCTGGAGCTGCTTGTCACCTGCTCTGTCCAAAACCATTGCACAGCACTACGTTAATTACCCCAGCACAGACGTACATTAAGCATTACTGAGTACATTTCATTTAGGTTTGGACCAAGGTCAGTACCATGGCTCCAGGAAGGCCCAGGGGTGAGGGGAGAGTTACTTGAGACTGTTAGTTAGCTGAGTGCATCAGACTATCTGAGATCACCCCGGTCCTTACATAAGAGAGATCCTCCTTCATAAACCTCCCGTTCCAGCTTCTGCAGCAACAATGATTAATCCTAATCAGTCCAGCCCACAGAGTGACTCCGCTTCTGCTTGTTCTTTACGAAGGCATGATGATTATAACACAGACAAGTAGTTTACAGTTTTGTGGAACGTTTATTTTATTCTTTGATAGAAAGCTCTCTGACCCTTAAGAAATCAATGGAGAGCAGCAAAACGAGTCATCAGTTGTACTCAGCTAAATAGTGGCCCCCAAAGACCTGGACCAGAAGATGGAGCCAGAAGGAGACATGACACAAAGACGGAAAAGAAGGGAATATGAAGATAACACAGAGAGGTTTGAAAATGCTGCCCTTAAGGTTGGGGCGATGCAGCCATAAGCAAAGGAGTGCTAGAAGCTGGAAGAAGCTGCCTCAATCCTCCAGAGGCAGCATAGCCCTATTAACACCTTGATACCAGCAAATACCTTGATAACACCTCGATTTCAGCCCAGTGATACCAAATTTTAACTTCTACCTCCCAGAACAGTTTCCAGTTCAGTCCAGGTATAGAGTGCGCTTTTTAAAGTCCTTCTATCACTCAGTGGTGCCGGCATCCTGGTTTTGATAAGATGCATAAAATGATCATAAGATAACCATGACTATACCCTACTGTCAGGCATCTTTTGTGGCAAAGACAACATTGATAGACTATCAGTATTCTTGACAGCAGGAAAATATATGCACAGTTTACTTTTAAGAGTGAAAAGCTGTGACCAGAGTTAACACTGTAAATCAAAGTCTTCACAGCATCGAGGTGCCTCTGGTAGTCTCAAGAAATTGTCAAAATGTAATGTGGTCTCTTTCACCCATGAGTCAAATGGGCCAAGTTTTGGCAGGGATGACAAGTCCAGCATGCAACTGTAGCTTCTACATCATATATGTTACTTTTTACTTGGTGTCCAGTCATAATGCTGGATGTGGTGTCATTTCCTGTGTAATGATGAATATTGGTGCCAGTGTCAAAAAGCCGGATGGTACAGGCTTAAGTAGCAACTTGATTCTGGTCTATTTTTACAGAGAATGGTCCCTCCCTGTGACCATCTTTGTGCGTGATGCTGATCTTTCTGTCAGCAGCCGTGTTTGGTTTCATAGTTTGCAGCTAAACTCAAACAAGAGGTGTCTATAACCTTCCTGTTGGTCTTCCAATGCTGCCCTTAGTCTGGATGACAGCTGCTTCCTAATATATGCCATCAGGTTTTCATTTAACCAATTTAGGAATTTAGGGGGATCTCTGTAAGTCAGGGGCTCCATGAAGCAAGTGACTTTGCTTCAAGTGTTGGAGTAGGAAATAAAATTGCCGTAAGTGTGTAGCTGCCACTTTTTCAAATAACACAAGGCCCACTACAGTCTTAGGTATAAGATTTTTTGAGTAATGAGTGAGAGGGCTTTTTGGCCCTTCCCTTGTTAGTCATTGAGTCTAGGTTGCAAATAATCCAAAATAAGGGTGTCAGGCTCGTGAATTATGAAGCCTCCATGGTGAGGCATTCAGTTTCCAGTAGAGCTTAGTAGCCAACTTAACAGTTGTCATTATTTCTAAAGGCTTATACTTAGTGGCTGTATGAGACAGGCAGTACTGTTGAACTTGGAAATGAAATCTCTGAGTTCTCTGCAGCCATCAGGTATTTGACTGATACTGAGATTCCCCTTCTCCCGAGTTTCTCATTTGCTTCTGTTGGACCCCATAGTACAATAGAACACAGGATTCCTTCTCTGTGTGTGGCTGTCCCTGAATGAATGAATTTCCTCTGACACTGCTGGATATTCACAGTACAAGCATGCCAAGCATTGATATCAACTACACACTCAGAAGCGGAAGGCACACAAAGAGTACAGTGAATTGGCCCTGAGGTCCTCTTGTCCAAGGTCAGGTTAGTTCCTGTTCTGCACTGAGAACCCTGTGCTAGTCTGATTAGCTGCATTCAGGAGCTTCCTCCAGTCACAAAACCTGGAATGCTTGGAGTGCAGGGAGAAGAGGGAGGCTGGATTGGGGTTAGATCAGTAGGGAGGATCTTTTTCTCCCTTGGCCTCTAGTGCCAAAGTCAGTGCAGACAAAAGAGTGCTACTTTCCCTCAGTGTGCTGCCCAGTATCTGGCAAGCACCTAGACACAGAGGCCGCTTTCCTTGTGCCCTGTGCATGTCTCCATACCTCTCTGCAGGTTAGCCAGCACTGGAGAGCATCCCCATGTTGGTGGGCAAGGCTTTGCATTCACTTTTGTATTTGTGTCCAGTTTTTTTCCTGCGTAGCCAAACAAACCTCCAACATTTTTGCTCACCCAAAACTCTGTAATGAATAGCAAGGCCCTTATTGCCAAAACCCTTTATTTCAGTTCTGGGAGCTCATAATCACAGTAACATTGCTTCCAGCTATGGCAACAGCACTTGCTGTCCCACAGTCAACACAGCATCCCTCCTTCTACCACCAGAGGAGTAAGCAACAGCCAATCACCATTTGTGGGTTAGTTTCAATTTTACCTCTCATTGGTCAGCCTTATCGACAGATTGCGTATTAGGAGATCCTTACTCTTACCCAGCCCACTTGGGAGAGAGCACTTGCTACTAATCCCGGGCATGTGTCCATATCTGTAATTATTGGGGCCATAGAATATGATCTGGGAATGTATGCAATGTGTATATATATTTTTGTATGTACAAGTGTTAACATATATTTTATATGTAAGCATTATATGTACAAATCATAAGCTTTCCTATGTATAAAAACATGTAAAATGTTTTATTAATATAGCAAACTATTAAATTTTAAAAAAATATTATGAGAAATGTGAGGATAGACCTGCATGAAGAATATAACTTCAATTCAGTGAAGATCATAAAAGCAAATCAAAATAAGTGGAAAGAAATATATTAGAAATTACTTCTTTCAAATTTAATCATTTCATGCAATGCAATTTTAATCAAAATTTCAGTAGGATTTTGTGCCAGAACTTGACCTGTGTGTTCTAAGTTCCACTCAGAGTTATGAATGTGTGAGCACTGACACTCCCAGGCTCAGTGGACCTGACCTAGTTACCTGAATATCAGTGAGCACGCATAGGATATGAATTTCAGGAAATGAAAAATGATTACTTGAAATTCATGCTTTCCTAAAAACAGTGACCATTATCTGATTCCAAAGGTAAGAATGGATACTTCTCTAGGCAAGATACAAGCTTCAATCTCAGATTTGATATTACCTGTCAAGGAATCCATTATTCACCCTTTCATAGACAACTCTCTCATGCGGGGGTATATTACTTCTTGAAATCAATCCTCTTAATAGAGTTTGGGTTGATGAAAAACACAACACATTATACCACCACCCAGTAAACTGGTTGGGTAGGCTGGCAGCAGCATTTTCATCTTGGACTCCTTTTACTGATGTAATTTATTCCCATCGTATAAACATCTAAGCTCCCAAATTCTCAATTTCTGCTTCTCTATTCATAAGAGAATGAAAAGAGCTTACATCTAAAAGAGTCACATTTTGGGGAAAAATAGAACAACATGTGTGTATGTGTACATGTTTGTTGCATGGCGACTTACTATATGATGTTAAATTAATTGTATGATGGCAATATGCATTAGGAAAAAGGTTTATTGATTGATATAATGGTTAGTGGAATATAAAACAAGTGTCTAATTAAGTGTATGTGCATATTTATGTGTAACATATACCTAAACATAATATAATATAATTGTTTAAATAACTGAATGCATGTTTAAAGATAAATAAAATTACAACACTAATTCAGCCACTGGTAAATAAACTCTCTGGTTGTGAAATATAAAAATAGTTTATAAAATTAATGAATGGAGCATCAACCTATATTCACACACTAAGAAGGTGGATATCTCCTTAAGCATTACTCAATTTATAAATTTAAGCAGAAATACTGAAAGACATATAAAAGTATAAACTGTTTCATCAAATACACTGTTTTTCTTAAAGATTTCACTCTGCATACTCCATGATCACAGTAGTTCAGTCCCTTCAAAACCTTGCTTTACCTCCTGCCTAAAAATGTACAGGTTCATGTCATGCATGTCAGGATAAAAACAGGAAAGATAAATTGAGCAAAGCCTACCTCAGTCTGAAAAATGGATGTACAAAAACAAAACAGTGAGTCTGATAACTTGAGAAAATACAGAATACCAAGTAATAATGGCCATCCTCTTTGCTGCTAACAAGAAAACATCCAGATCAAGCTTCAGTTTTCATTATTAAGACATGAACATTAGAACAAATCAGTTAATACTGTTTTGAACTACGCTGCATTCTCTATTTAATCATCATTTTCCCAACATTAATGAAAGAAAGAAAAGAATCTAGCTACGGCATAGATGGAGGCTATAGTATCGGAGTATTGCACGCTCAGGCCTTAATGTAGACAGTTAAAAAATGTGTCATGATCGGTCCCCTAGCATAATAACATTTCACCTTCTGAGGGCTCTTTCTTCTGACTCTCACAGTTCATCATTTTCTGCCTTGTGCATACCAAACACACTGTAATCATCAGACATTTGAAGCAGCTTAGTCATTCAGTAAACTACTTCTGAGTCATAAAACTTCCTCCTATCTCACTCTGGCCATTGACATAGCTGACAACCACATTCCATGAGCTTTCATATCTTCTGTTGAATCTAAATTTTTGGAAAGAGGAATTGTGATTTAATTAATCTTTCTGATTATTTCAATAAGTGTGTGACCTTTTGCAGTCACTTAATGGTTTTTAGAGTCTATTTTGTCATGGCTGTAATAATGCTATTATTGGGTTATTGTGAGGATTTAACTGGATAACATTAATTCAGATAGATCTACATGGGAAATACTAACAAACATTAGCCATTATTAATTGTTTAGTTATGTTTCTCATAGAAATTATGATGATTAACATTATCTAAGATATTTTGGGATGGCGGCACAAAAGTAAGAAGGAAAATATGGATATAATTGAATAGGGGGATTCAATTGTAAACCCTTATTGTTTAGGGAGCTCTGTTAGAATCATGTGAATAAAAAGTTTTAAATATAAATCTTGGACATTAGAGGAGATGTGAAATGGACTGAGTAGTACACTTGATAAGATATATTTTTTAATTAAAGAAAACAATAGTAACAAGTAAAACCGAGTATGTGGGCCCTGCATAAGTCTTGATTTCTTTTCAAGTAACTGTGTATGAATGTTCTAGAAAAATGTTGGTTGGACTCAATCTTTCTATCCCAGTATTTCATTATGTACTTGCTAAATCTCATAATCTAATCTGGCAACACCCAGATAACAAGCAGTGGGTAGGGGGAGATGAAAAGGGACCTCGAATGGACTCAGCAGTTTCTCAGCAGATGTGCCCGAGCTTCTACTGAACACTTGGACCTAGTGACGTGATTCTATTTGCTGCAGAGGCCGCTGGGGACTGTATTCTTTACTAATGATGGGGTCACATGGCCCTCTGCAAATTGGATTACTATCGAAGAGCAGAAAACAGGTTAACGCTAACTTAATATTCTCTGCCAGATGGAGAAATGATCTTTCAACATTTAAGAACCTACTGTGGGACTGTATTCTGTGACTACTTACCTGTTAAGACAACTCCAAACTTAAGCCCGAGGAGACCCATTGACAGATGGTTCTAGCTACGAGCAATTAGATTTAGAATGTCTTCAAAGTCTAGCATAACTAAATAGCTGCAGAACATTCTATGCAGGATTGCTTAGTCAAAGGGCTGAAATCAATAAGGAAAGGTAATCTTTTCATTTAGCTTTGAAGTCATATTAATAAGTGCATTGAGCATTTTTTGGAAAACAAGACATCTTAATACTGTGGGGGATCTAAAGGCGAGTGCCTGGAAATGTCCGTAGTAATTTCAATTAGTTAAAAGGAACATGGGAGAAAATAAGCCATAAGTAAAAATAGTTTGTTAGTCAAGGAGGCACATAAATAAATATTTCATGTCTTTTTTATCTTATTGAATTTTTCACTGAATGTAGTCAAATGTAGATTTAAATTTTTACAAGTATTTAAAACATAAGTTTATCATCAAACAGCCTTGATCTGTTTTCAATCAATGGAAGAGCACAGGGACCTGGAGTCCTCTGAAATCACCTCTCGTCTGGTCTCTTTTCTCTCCTCCCTCCCTCCCTCCCTCCCTCTCTTCTTCCCTCTTCCTTCTGCCTCTTTTTCTCCCCACCCCCAGTCCCTCCCTCCCTCCCTTCCTCCTCCTGTCTTTATTTCTTCATTATTATAATTATTGCTTTAACTGACTATCCATAAAGAGAATCATTTGAAAAGTTTACCCACTTTTAAATGTCGAGGTTACTTATTTTTGTTAGAGATACTTGATGAGCTAGAATTTTGTTAAAGCGTATGTCCAATTTTTCATAAACAATTGTTCACTGCAAATAACGCTATCACTTAAGGAAGAAAGTATAACGTTCAGGGATTTGAGATGAGTAAAAGGAACACTGCAGCAGATAATTGGTGGCAGATAATTTACAGTGGCTCTCTGAAGGACTGAGTTCCAAGGATCAGTTTTGTAGAAAAAGCAAACCTCCCCTGCCTTTATAGCAACCAATTAACATGTGCGACTCCGGAATCCTTTCCAAGTGTGTGTGACAAAGCTCTGCTGAGCTATGTGGGCCATTCTCTGCCATGGAAATACCCTTCACCTTTGATTTCCCAGAGTGTTCTGTGTGTTTGATTATTAGGTCTTAACTAAGTCCTCCTGAGGACTTGTCAGAAGTCTCCAAACGCCATGCCTCTCATAATCCCTTCGTGCTGCTTCATTATGGATCGCTCTCCCACTCAGTGGGACAACTCAGCAGTGTGTTTTTTGATACCTTCCACATTTGTACAATTAGCAGAGGTATTTAAGCAAACTTTATAAAGTTAGGCAGTTGGGTCTTAGTATATCGATTAGCATATCCAGCAGCACTTCCTGACATTTTAATACAGAAGAGTAAAATTTGTTTTGTTTTTTGATAAACACTAACTTGGATTATTAAAAGAAATCTTTCCACTGAATTTACTTAAAAGCAGAATCGTCAAATTGCTTGATCGATACTTTGATGTGGCTTCTTCTGTTTTCTTGCTTGCGGTTTGATTTGCATTATGACAATGTGCATCTTCTCAACAGTAGCCTATGGAGGAGAGTTCAGATGTGTAGTGAAGACTGCCCACTCTGGTACCATATAGTTTTGGGTTCAGATACTGTCATTGTCCTTTACCAGTCATGTGACCCCGGGCACATTTTTTTTTTACCTATATAAAGAGAATAATAATCTCCATTTGAAATGGTGTCAGCATACTGTCTAATGGTCAGTGAAGACCACAAACATTTGCCTTTGTGATGACTAGCAGTACAGTATCAATAATAGTTAACAGTAGTAGTATTTTTGTTTATAGTAGTAGCAGTATGAGAATTCCTTCACAGCTAGAAGGTCATGATCAAAAACGGAAAAACTTCCTACAAAGTAATATTTTTCTACCAAATTCTAGAATTTTAAATGTTGAAACTGTTTTTAAAATTATCAAATTTTCCATTAATGCTAATTTTTAAAATCTGATAACTTAAATTTTGAATGACTATCACATTTGCAATGACACAAGAAAAGGGCCTATATGAAATATGAAATTCAACCAAAATGTATACTTTTATATTTTGTGCATAGGTGTGTGTGTATATATGTGTGTGTGTATATATTATATATATTCTGCATAAATATTTGTGGTAACATTCTTATATCTATGATGATAACTTTCTGAGTGAATTTTTGTTGAATGTTTGAGACTCTGTTTTCTGACACATCTTTATTTACCATCCATTTGATAAGCAACCACTGGAGTTGAAAATGATACTTCGATTACATAAAAGGCTCCAAGATGCATCTATGTATCCTGATATCAATGAGTGCCTCTATTATTAAAATTTTTTTGGTAACCTCCCTCATTTCCACTTAAGTGTAAAATATTAAAATATCAAATATAATGGTATCATTATCTCTTATGTAGACACCTCCATTGTAAATACTCCTGAGAGTTTCATCACATTAGTTATATGTTGATTCACCAAGTATGTTCCAATTTCAAAATATCAGTTCCAAGATTGTTTAATTCTTCAACATCTTCCAGTAACTTAAAACAAATTCTATATCCCCAGTGCTTTTTTTTTTTTTTTTTGATAAATAGTAGAATGTATTTTCTGCTCGCAACCCCTTAACAGCTGTCTGGTGTTCTTTCTGTCTCCACTCTAAGTTAAAGCATAGTTATAAATCCTTTTAATGGGTGTGCTGTAGCCTTGATTTTACAGTCTAACCAACATGGTTTATGGCATGTCTGGGAATGCACACCTTTCCAAATTCCTTGCCAAATATTAATTAGTAATTTTATAGCAGGCTTTCAAGGACCAAGGGAATATACTTTTAGAAAGAAATATTAAGGGGTTCCTGTCATTATATTTTGGCTTTTAATGCTGCAAAAACTACTAAAATGAACATTACATTTCCACCCATAAGGAAATAAAGAGCACAGTGTGCTTTAGGCAGAATTGCAGCAACAGCCTGTACACCAATGTCCTCTTCCCACACTTAGCAAACATTCTCTTACTTCTCTCTGCTGTGACTCTGTCTTCAAACGTTTTAGCACCCAGCTTCAATGCAGACTGTTTTAGCAAAACTAAACGCAAGCCACTAACATGCTTCTAACTTATTCAATCTCAAGAAATTCTACTTTATACTCAAACTTTTCTAATTCTGAGTAATAAAATCCTGGGGTTTTTTGTTTGTTTGTTTTATTTTCATTAAGTTCTGTTCCTAGGATCTTTACCTTCTCCTCCTTGTTCCTATCTGATTTGATTTGAGTTCCTTGTACCCAATTGTAATTCTTCTCCATTTCCTTCAAGGAAGCCTTTCCCCTTCCACTCCGGGAGGAACCGTTATCACTATCATTGCTTTCTTGTAGAGCCCCACAAGTTTTCATCAGACAACATGTGCTCATCTTCATCACTAGGTTCTAAGATCTAAGGACATTCTTGATCAGTTTTGCTCTTACTGGAATTACCAGTAGTTAATGTAATGCATGGCCTATCACAGCCATACTTATAGAGTGAGTGAATAAATTATGTAAGTTTTTACTGCACTTCAAAATGAATTTTTACTGACATCTTCTTTTAATAACTCAATTTCAGCTTTTCTATAAGGGCTGTGTTTGGAACTGTTTCCATAATTCAATATTCATAATAATTTCTCTGAAAAATCATAATGGTAGACCCCTTTGGATCGCTCAACTGTTACAAATCCACTGTTTAAGTGACCAAGGTTCCTGAAAGACGTTGCCAACACAATATCTTAAAAATATTCTGTTTTGGTTCAATGGTATTTTACTTATCTTTTATATTTTAGCATAAACATTTTATTACCACAGTAAATCTAGTTAACATCTTTCACCATATATAGTTACAAAATTTGTTTGTAATGAAAACTTTTAAGATCTACTATCTTAGCCAAAATAAGTCTTCTTGATTTAATTTTCTTCAAGCTCTACTTCTTTCCTAGAATTCCCCTTCTAAGTAATAGTTTTTTTTTTTTTTTACTCAGTTATTCATGTAAAAAGTGTTATCATGTTTAACTCATGCTTTCCCTTGTGCTTTCCATCAAATCCATCAGGACATACTGGTGGCTTGCTCTTAAAATTTAGCACCCATGTGCACTTTATTGCTTTTATCTCTACCACTAACAACAAGGCTAAGCAAGCCTCCAGTCTCCTGTAGAGAGCTGCTAAGTTCCTTACTCATCCTATGCTTCAGACTCGCACACTGCCAGCCCCTGGCAGTAGATTATCCCACAGCAGCCAGAGAAAATCTATTAAAACCTAAATTGATTGTGACTCCTTTACTCAAATTCCCATCATTCCAAAGTGATGGGAATC
>PVKM010037367.1:0-14469 GCA_004027735.1 Carollia perspicillata | reverse complement strand
AATATACATAATGCTACTTGGAATGCTTGTGCATGGATTTTGTTTACCCCCCATTAATTTATTTGTATTTTATAGATTCATAGATACTTATTTTATGCTTTAAGTAAACCACCGCCCAGCAATTCTCTATTTTCTGCTCTACTCTCTCCCACTCTGGCCAGTAGCAGCTCTTTCATCCGGCGCTGGCGTACTTTTGACTCAGGTGCCCTGCGTCTCCCTAACTGTTTTCTTGGGCTGTTGGTGCTGCGGAGCAGTGCTGTTAACCTGTACTCCTGCGAGGAGCAACTTGAACAGACAGACAGCGGTGGTTTATCCATGGTTCCTCCGCCTTCAGTCTTCACTGATGTCATGAGGGACTCAGGTCGCCAACACTCTGCGCATCCTTCAGTGAGGTTGTTCACACACACAGTTCAATGACTCGTTGTCACGGTGTATCCACAGATTTGCCTGGTGTCACCTTTTTTTTTTCAACTCGTATACCTCAAGTTCCACTCCTTCTGCTGAGAAGTTTAGTGCATTGTGACAAAGGCGTACACACCTATGTGTCATGAACCTAACATTACAGTGTCACACAACATGGCTTCACCACACTAAAGTCTGCTGTGTTTTAAGTTTTCAACCCACCCCTCCCAGAGAGGCTGGAGACTGCTGATCCATTTACTGTCTACATAGTTGCACCGTGCTAAATACATCGTATAAAGTGAACTGCACAGTATGCAGCCTTTTCAGACTGGCTTCTTTCACTTAGCAATATACATTTAGGATTCAATTGTATTTTTGTTGCTTTACAATTCATTCTTTTTTATCTCTGAATAGAATTTCACTGCTTGATGTATAATTTTTAAACTATTTACCTGTTGAATAGAGCTGCGATAAACATTCACAGGAGGATATTTCTGTGGACGTAAGTTTTCGAATCAGTTGGGTAAATACCTAAGGATATCATTGCTGAATGATACCATACAGTCAGGCCAAGATCAGTTTTGCAGGAAGGTACTAACCTATCTTGCAACGTGGCTCTAATATTTTTAATCCCTCCTAGCAACAAGTGAGAATTTATATGTTTCTTCCCTCTCCTTCCCTCAAATGCCCCCCTTTGAAATCTGCTAGAATAGCAATTTTCAACTTTTTTTTAACCTTTTTTATTGTCTTTCATCTCATGGAACACATAAACTAATTACTAAAAATCTGTGGTACATCAAAAAATATTGTTGCTGATCCGTCAACAAAACATAGGTCTAATTTTGTTTCATTCACACCGACAGCTATTGTTGCATTGGCTAGTGTCATTTTTTTTCTTTTAATCTGACAGGCTAAGGAAAAAGAAGGCAGTGCCCCCAATGCTCAGCTACTGCATGTTTTAAGAATTCTTGTTGCACACGAGTTGAAAATCTCTGTGCTAGAAGGTTCGCAATTATATTGATGTTTTCAAAGAATAAGCTTTTGGTTTCATTGAGGTTTTTTTTCATTTCCCATTTTTCAATGTCATTGGATTTTTCTTTTATTATTCCATTTGCTCTGCTTCCTTTAAGAGTCATTTATTTTTCTTTCTACAGTTTCCTTAGCTAGAAGTATAGATTATCTCTTTTAGATATTTTCTAATATATGCATTTTCATGCCACAAATTTCCCTCTAAACACTCATTTCACTGAATTCAGAATATTTTCATTAGTGACAGGCTCATTTTACTTTAAAGATACTCTAAATCTCTTTGAAATTCTATGGTAAATATGTCATTTGAAGTTTCAATTATTTAACAAATGTGTCATTTGAAGTGGGTTTATTTTTCAAAAATTGAAAATTTTATAGTTCCTTTTCTATCGATCTCCTGTTGAATTGCATTATTCCATAGAACATAGTGTGTATCCTTTCTATAATTTTACATATGTTATGGTGTGTTTTCAGGTCCAGAACATGGTCCATTTTGGTGAATATTCTATGCGAGCTTGAGAAAAATGTGTGTTCTGTTGTTGGAAGTAATAACCAGTAAATGCCAAATTGATTCAGTTCATTGATAGCGCTGCTCAGTTTGTAGATACTCCTCCTGACTTTCCATCTGATTGGTCAGTTATGGAGAGAAGCATTTGGATGTCTCCAGCTCTCATACCCGTCTTTTTCTCCTTTCATTTTTATCAATTTCTACATCCTGCATTTGGATCTGTTTGGGATTGTATTGTCCTCTTGGAGAACTGACCATCCCTTTCCGTCATGCGGGACCTTTCTTCATTCCTGGTCACCCTCCTTGTTCTGAAGCCTGCTCTGTCTGAAATTAACATGGCTAGTCCCGATTTCTATTTATTAGTGTCAGCATAGTATACCTCTCTCTGTCCCTTTACTTTTAACCTATCTGGGTCTCTGGAATTAAAGTAGTCTTCTTGTACATAATGCATATAATTCTAGCTTCATGTTTAATTCCCTCTGACAATATCTTTTAATGGTGTATTTAGGTTATTCATACTTCCAGTGATATTGATAGACTGAGATTAATATCTTTTATGTTTGCCAGTTTCCTATTTGTTGGATTTTTCCTTCTGCCCAAACCCAACCTCTATGTTATGCCCTCTCTGGTTTTAACTGGATATTTTTTGGAATTAGATTGCATCTCCTGTCCCATATCAGTGCACCAGTTATGTGTTTTAAATAATTTTACATGGTTTGCAGTTGGTACCAGAAAGATCAGACTCTTCCACCTCCTTGCTGTGCCTTTCCTCTTGCTCTGGCACTTCCTCCTGGGGGTCCCATCTCATGGGTCTCACTCTCTAGCCCCCTGGAATGGTACTCTAGGTGGTGGTCAGTTTTGCAGGTGGGGTGGAATGTATAACATTCTTCCGATGACATCTCCTTTCAGAATGTTGCACTACTGTGACATCCACACACTTTCTTCAGTGTATAGGTTCCCTGATCACTGCTTTCTCTGACCGCAGATTTCCCAATCTATTTCCATAAGCCTCCGACCCTTGATGTGTGTGTATGTATATGCATGCATGTGTATGCCTGTGTACGCATGTATTCAAGTATATGCAGGGGTATGTGTGTGTGTTTGTATATGTGTGTATGTCTATATGTGTGTATACATGTATGTGTGTGTGCATATGTGTGTATCTATACACACTTACATACATATCTATAAATACTAAAATAATTATTTTCTCCCTAGGGGGTAAGAAGGCTAGAGGGAGCAGGAGTGGGGGGCATTTTTTTTCAACAGTTGGGTCAGACTCTAGCAAAGCTCTTTTCTTCTATTAGGGGGAAGCCTCGGTGCATTGTGGCTACAGCAGGGTCTGAAGCTCATGAAATGAAAGAGGCAGCAGCAGTGAGGAGTAACCTAAGTTTCTACACGTTCTTAGCATCTGCGAGGTTGACTCTGAGTGTTGTCCTCCAGTCTGCTGATTATATGTTGTCTGCTCTGCATTTCAATTAGTTCT
Organism: Carollia perspicillata; assembly: GCA_004027735.1. Classification (NCBI taxonomy): domain Eukaryota; kingdom Metazoa; phylum Chordata; class Mammalia; order Chiroptera; family Phyllostomidae; genus Carollia; species Carollia perspicillata. The sequence goes on along the minus strand of PVKM010037367.1, from coordinate 11,044 downwards.
TTTTTTTCCTGAAAGGAACAAAACTTGTGTGAGAGTATTACAAATTGTCTAGTATTCTGAAAACAGTTTATTTCATTCTCAGTATTTGAGCCTAACAGTTATTACCCTATAGGGTTTCTTTCAACTTAGATTATTCTACGAACACATGACCCACTGCACTTCTATTTTGGGAAAGCATTTATTTAGGGATTTCCTACTGGGGTATTTTTAAGGTACTTTATGATAAGGCCACCATGAGAAGAAACTATTCAGAAACCATTTACAGATGTGAAACCCTTGCCTAATGCAATTGGAGCTTACCAAGAGAGGAAGGCGCACCCTAATACATGCTCGGCATATATCCAGAGGAACCATGCCAGACAAGCTTAATTTTGTGTGAATCCGGAGACTTTCCGTGAAACGCCATTTCCTCCGCTTTCCATTACAAAAAAGAAAAAAAAAGTTTTCCTTCAATTTAAGATAATATTATTAACCTTGACTTCCCTGTTGCATGTGAAATGATTGGAATGTGTCACTTGTTCACTCCTTACTGTTGGCGCAGATATGCAGAATGTAGCATTCATGTTGTGCTGATTAGAGATTAGTGTGCTGCAGATGTTATGTTTTTATTAAGCTAAGTCTGCTTAATTCAAGCTGTGCTGGATGAAGTAGGTGGTGGCTGGCCTGTCGATTTAGCCAATTTGTGGCCAGTCATTTTTGAAAACATGAAAGGACCAAGAACTCATTAAATTTTATGTATGACAAGGGCTGGGGAGGGGAACATCAGGAAATATAAATCCTTATGATCCAGAATGATTTAAACATCATGTTGACCTGTTGGTTTATACAGATATATAGTGAGTTCAAATTAGTGTAAAATTACACAGGTGTTCCAAGTCAAAACCAGATTTTATAAATCCTTGTAGGTGACATAATTATGTATTTGGCCAAATGTGTTTACTTACATTGCTTAAAACTTAGTACACATTTTCTGTGATTACTAAATACTATGTGTTCATTCCTTTAGTATTCAGTCAGTTGTTTTTAAAAATCTATGGAATATTTTGTCTATGTCAAGTAATTAGACAAATAAAAATTGTAAAGGCATAGTCCCTAACTCCTAAAGAACCTTAAGACAAGATCGTACGTATAAAACTGCAAGAATTGTGTAGAAAAATTTTGTGTAAAATTGTTTTTTCTATTATGTTTTAGTAATGGCAAAAATTCAATGTGGGCGTAATGTCATGATGTGTGGCAAAAAAAAATCACATTTACATAAAGTTATTTTAGAAAGTTGTTAGACTGGGAGCAGACATATATTTTAGGAAAGAACTCATTCCCAGTTTCCATGGAAGAATCTGCTAGACCCCTGTTCATAACCTAACTCCTTTCTCCCAGGCACTGGGTTGTGACTTAGAGAATCAATGAGTTTGATGAAATAAACTGGACCTGGGTGCTTAACTTGTCCCTGCCTTGAGTTGACAGTTCCCTGAAGACTATAAATAAACTTCTCTATTTCTCCATGATAAAGTTGTACAGAGTTAAACCACTGTTTAATAGTATTTACAGTACTCCTCACAACTCCGTGACTTTCAAGTATTCTAAACTCAAGTGAGGAACAGGTAGGGAGATTAATAGTAATAGTAATAATGATAATTTTATCAATAATATAATAGTGTTATTATAATATATTGATAAATTATTGTTGTTGTTGTTGTTATTGAGTTCCCATCAGGTTTACAAAGGCCCGTCTCTCAATGTGTCTAATGCACCCAGGTTTGCTTCCCGGTCCCTATGTCCCTGATGAGACCAGTTAGTTATCAACCTGGCCCTCGTCCAGCATTTGCAGACTGGGGCCAAATGTAAAAGAGCGGGCTCATAAACCCCACCTCTCACAGAGAAGACATGCATGAACTTGGTCCGGTCCATGAGCGGAATGAAGAGGGGAGCAACCTCAATACACAAACTTCTTCTCTTTGTTCTCTCACGGGTGCAGTTGCTACTACCCCCTCCTGTTCTTTAGGCCCGGAACCTCATGGAACCCCTGTGAGTAAACATACATTTGGCATATCTCCTTCCATTGTGGAAGTTTTCCTTAAGACAAACACTGTCTGATGGCAGGAGTCACCAAACAGATTACTCTTAACCACTTTTGTTCTCACTTCATCTCATTGTATAGATAGAATCCGCACTTTTTCAACCACTTCACTGAGATGCCATTGGCATGTACAAGCTGTATATATTTAATACATGCAGCTCAGTTATTTGGAGGGTGAGGACACACCATGAAGCCATCGTCATTGCCTTTAGGACATAGACATATCCATCACTCCCTAAACCCTCCCCCTTCCCCCCTTTATTATTTTTTTAATTCTGCAGTACAAACACTTATCACAAAGTCTGTCCTTTTGGAAATGGTAAGTACAATAATACAGTACAATAAGTACAATACAGTCACTATTGTTTGCTACGGACACTGTGCTATGTTGTAGACCTCCAGAACCCGTCTTGCAAAATGGAAGATTTGTGCCCTTTGACTATCACCTCCAAATTTTAAAGCAGCTCTTAGTTTGGATTGCTCTGACACCATAACCTAAACGGATCAGTTCTCTTCCAGTTCTGGAATCTGCAAGTCCTAGATCAAGGTGCCAGCATGGTTAGTGGGGGCGCTCTGCCAGAGCCAGACTTCTTGTCACGTCTTGGCATGGTGGAAGGGGCTGGTGGGGCTTGGTGGGGTTTCCTTTATAAAAATACTGATCCCTTTTATGAGGGTTCTACCCTCATGACCCAAGCACTCCCAAAATCTCACCTCCTAATACCATCACATTAAGCATTAGGATTTCAACACATGAATTTGAGGAGAGGGGCACGCAGTACAATAGCAACAGCTGAATCTGTTATTCAGATTATCTTGGACAACAGTATTTTAAGTTAACAACTTGGATGGATTTGATTTGAGACTACATTAATGTAGTCCTGTTCACGTATTTATTACTACTTCTCTTGATTGCATCATTTCTCTTTGCTTGTTTTAATCTCATGTTTTGTACAGTAACATGCTGTGTAAGCTTGCAGCCCAGGAGCAATAGACTGTCCCATACAGCCCTGGTGTATGGTAGGCTAGATCATCTAGGTCGATGTGTGTACTCTGATGTTCGCAAGATAACAAAATCACCTAATGACTCATTTCTCAGAATGTACTCCCATTCTGTGTACTCCCATTGAGTGGCACATGGTTATGTGTGTAACATATATGCATGACAAAGATTATCTTTTATGTAATCTTAAAAATGGAAAGCAATGTCTTAGCTTGTGGAGTATACATAAATAGGCAATGGGCTATATCAGTCTGTAAGCTACACTTTGCCAACCCTTGATTTAAATAATTTTAAATTACCCTTTGCAATATTTGTAGTTTTCGAGGGAAAGGTCTTGCACCTCATTGGTGAAAGTATTTCTAAGATAACAATTTTGGCTTTAGTACCAAAAAAAAACATTGTTTTCCTAGTAAAGAGAAAAGCAAATAATCATTGTATTGATTTTGTATTCCATGCCTTGTTAAATCACTTATTTATAGTAGCTTTTTATACATTTCGTTGGTTTATCTCTGTACAAAGTTAAATTTTCTATGAATAATGGCAATGCTATTTCTACCTTTGTGCCTTTCATTTTCTATTAAATTATTACATTAACCCCATTCGTCATAATACTAGCTGTAAGGTTTTTTCAGATTATTTTTATCAGAATGACGATGACCACTTGTTTCATGAGGTCATGATTTTTATTATAAATGTATATTGATTATGTTAAAATTTTTTGTGAGCATGTGATTGCTCTGAATTCTGTTAGTGGTGGGTTTTGTAGACAGATACTTTGCATTGCTGTGATAGACTTACTTGGTCTTGATTTATATAGAAATGGGGTTAGCACCCACATTCAGAAGTTATGGGCTCTAGTTTCCTTCCCTTGTTAATGTCCTTGTGATTTTTACTCTAATTACTTAAATAATTTTCAATAATTTTTATGTTGTATCCAAAAATGTCTTAAAATTTTTCTTGTCTTTGTTTTCTGTGAAAGTATGCCTATTTTTTTGCCCTTAAATGATTAAGTACAGTGAATCATTTTAATCATTGGCATATTTGTGTCTTAGGTTTTGTTTGTGAGATTGGTTTTTAGAAATTATATTTTTAAATGTAAAACACTTATGGTTTTTCAGTTTTCCCTTTGGTCATTTTCCAGGTTGTATTTTTACATGAAAGTGAGCTGGCTTGGCTGGTCATCAGCATGAAGTCACTCACAATGGTTTTTATTAAGCTTTTCTAGAAGATCTTGCAATGTCTTATGCCCTTCCTCATATTTATATTTTTTCTCCTTCTTTTCCTGCACTAGTTTAGAGGTTTATTAATTTTATCAGCATTTTCAAATGATCACCAAATTCTAATGATCAGCAAATTCCACATTTGCTGATTTTTATCTCACTTGTGGACTTCACTGTTTCTGCTATTTTCTTCAGACACTAGAATTCATTCCGCCTTACATTTTCCTTTAAATGCTTAAGGTGGAACTGTATGTGATTAATTTTAGCTATTTCTTCCTTAAATACATTTTAAAGGTATATACTGCTGTATGCACTGTTTTAATGCGTCTCAGACAACTTCATGTGCCAAAGTTTCATTATCATTCAACTTGAAATGTTTCCTGTTTTATGTCTTCTACTTTAATTGCTTATTTTTCATTTATTGTACTTCATTTTCAAATATGGTAGGGGATTTCCAAATATATTCTTGTCCATAATTTTAACTTATTTCTGAAATATCTTTCCATATTCTGAATTTTATTCAGATTTTTTGGAAAGATTGGTGAATGTTTCATGCACACTTAAGACAACACGTGAGCTCAGCAGCTGCTGAGCCCAGTCGTCCACTCATGCTCATCAGGCTCAGTAAGGTGACAGTGTCTTCAACGTACTACATTAGGATTATCTTTTCCCATTTGTTCTACAAATTATTTAGGAAAAAAGTTTCAAATGCATAAAGACAGATGATTTCTCTCTTAAATCTATCTAATTTGTCCTATTAGTTTTAAGCCTACTTATTGACATTCACATATAGGATTATGACTTCTTGATGGGTTATGTCTTCTTTCTATTATGAAATGTCCCATTTATTAATTAAGGCTCTTTGTTTTGAAATGTACTTTACATCTTATTAAGCCACACTTGCTTTATCTGGAGGAGAGCCGTGTTTGGGGCATTTTTAGTCTGGGCCATGTATTGAGGCATTTGTTTTTTCTCTTCCTGATTCTGATTCTTCCATTCAATCTATAGTGTTATTAAATTACTCAATTCTTAACCCCACAAACCCTCATTTGACTTATAATCTCCCTCAGGTATTGATGATCCTGTGCCTCTTTATTCAACTATGAGGTGTTTGTTTTTCTGGAATTTAATTAAGCTTTACTTGCACACTTTGCTATTCAATATTTTCATAGAAAATGGATTTTATTGTATCTGTATATTTCATATTATTACCCAATGATTAAAGGTTTTTCATGCATCCTAATTGGAAGCAGAAGTTCCAGACTCATGAGAAGTCTGGCACTATGATTTCGGGAGCAAATCGAATGGTTTCCAAATGGAATGTTAAGCCTGCTAAACCAATCCTGAGCACTATACAGACAGTTCCTCATCCCCTTCTAAAATGGGTTCCTGTAGGCCAGGGATTTTCAACCAGGGTGCTGTAGCAGGCACAATGGTATGATGCAAGAATTTTTAAAACCTACAGTACCTGATGACTTAGGGGCACCGACCACTTTTCTCTTAGATTGTCAGTTTTAAAAACAGACAACAGCCAAACAGTAGCCACTAGGTGTGAATGAGTCAAAATTATACCTATTTATTTTGTCAGATGGGTAAATATATATATATGGTATATATATATGGTATATATATGGTATACATATAGTGTGTGTGTATACCATATGATATATGGTATATCATATATATCCTGTGATATATATATATATATATGTATATATATATATATATATGGTATGCCACAGAATTTTAGTAATTAGTTTACATGTTCTATGAGATGAAAAAGGTTGGAAATTGCTGCTGTGGGGCATATAGATGCTTTAATTATCTGGTGCATCAGGGCGGTTTCAACATATACGTATTGAAACATAATTCCATGTTGAAGGAGCTACTACGTGATTAAATTTAGCACCTGGATATAAATATTGTTTTGAACCCTGTGGAGTTCAAAGGCAAGGTTGGGAAGGTTGAATGTGGATGGGGCAGAAGCATGTTGCAGAAGCAGCAAAGGCAAGCAGGTACCCTCCTAACCTAACAGAATCATGCGTGAGTCGAGAGAATCCTGGTAACTTCAAGGACATTGGAACGTTCAGGGAGTTTATCACTCAACATTTCTTCTTTTCATCCCCCATACATCAGGCTTATTTTTAACCTTATTCTATGAATTTCTTCACTGGAAACAATAATGAAAATATATATTTTGCCACTGCTTTCTGACAGCCAGAGATTTCTAAATTTGATCCAAAATTAATTATAACTGATCTCTCAACTCTGTTCTCTAGGAAGCCAAGAAACACACACAATAAAATCTCACATTTTTTTTTTCTGGTTGTTGAAATAAAGAAATGCATTGCTGTATTTTCTCTGTAATAGCAGTTAAGATCTGTTCAGTGACTCCTGTGATTCAAATTGAGGGCGTATGGCATTTGCTGTAGAAAACCCTGCAGATTAATGAGAGCTGAGTGAGTTTCACTTCCACTAGAAATAGCAACTGTGGCCAGTGAAAACTGTGAGGTTAAGGCATTAATTTATTCTGTGATAGGTAGTCTTGGCACTAGGGGATGGACAGGGAGCGCTCTTCTTTGGATTTGCATCTGTTTATGAAGCACAGCCTTTCCATCACCCCTTGCAAAGGACCACATCAGGCAGAGAAGATCAGCATCTACTTGGCTGGACCAGAAAATGATAGAAAGATCAAAACACCCAGGAAGATTGTAAATTAAATAGCATGGCAGAGGTTTGCAATGCAGATTAACAGAATCTTCATAAGTCACCAAACAAGCAGGAGGGGCGGGAGCCAATTCCAAAAGCCAGACCACAAAGTCAAGATTGGAAAACTCCCAAATAAACAGAAACAGAGGATGGCAGTTCAGATAGGCAAGGGAAAAGACAATTTTGGGTGAATACGCAAGGCACAGACTGTGGTAACTTATCCACACTCTTTGTGTGATGAGCGTTGCCACGCCTGCTCTGATAGAAGGAACTCAGGATGGGGCATAAGGAAATGCGTTGACACTGCAGTAAATAGCACTAGGAGATTTCCTTGTTATCCTTGCAGGACAAATTTGCAGCACATAGTTAAATGATACTGGGCGACCATGAAGTGATTCCAAAGGTTTAGGTGTCATGCCAAGAACTTACGAAGGACTTCTGGTTTAAAATCGACACTGGAAGATTTTGAAAACAGGAATATTTTCCATGCTTTTGCTCTTGGGCTTAGAAGAAGATCCGAAATGTGAAAACAGGAAAGGATTATAAACAAAGGAGTCTGTTGTTTTCTGTAGGATAGCTTTCCAGTTGTCTTTTTCTCTGGGCACTGTACATTTCTCTACAGATCTAAGAGAAATGGGAAAAATATATTTCTTTCAGAGCCTTCAGAAAGGAAAACCAGGTATTACTGAGGCATATTAGTCTTGTGTGCACATGTGTGTACTTCATTCAGAGTTGCTTGTTTCTGTGAAATGTCTTAAGTTGTTTTTCCTTCCTTTTTTCACCTTTTTATTTTTCAAGTGACTTTGAGACAGGAAACAAGTATGTAGAGAGCTCAGAGGTAGACGCTCTGATTGATGCAGACATGGGCTACGAGCACCCCACCCAGTAGACATTACCCCGCAGGGTGCTAGCCCGTAAAGTGTTTTAGTGGGGTCTCAGGAACCAGTTTGAGAACCTTTGCATTTGAGGACTGTTGTAACTGTAATCCAGGTGTAGGTCACTAGGCAGCTGAAGATAAAGTATGCTCCTCAGATCAGGTACAGAATCAGTTCAAGCAAACTAGACAAGGGAAACCAAGACCAACACAGCATAACACAATACAACACAGTTTGAAATTTATTGGGCAATGTTAAGTGCAGAAACACTCTTCCATGTGGTAAGTGAATACTTAGCAAATCTTGATTCACTCTGAGAGCTGTTACATAACCTTTACTGTGCACCTGACTGAAGAAGATGAGAAAGGAGAATCATATGAATTCAGAGAAACACCTCTAATGATGAATGACTGGAAATTATTTAAGACACATTTATATAAATATTCATGTGGATTAGTTGTATTTTATGTCTAAATAACAGTGTATTATATAACAGTATTTAAGCTGCCCATAATATTATTTTATTTCTTCTCTACCATTTCTTGGGGCATTTTTCTGTCCCCTTTGTGAAGCAAAAACTCTGTTTTTTTGTTTTGTTTGTTTGTTTTTAATTGATACATTAGGGTTCTTTAGGGTTTTTTCTCTTTTGCTATAATGGGATGTGAACTGGGGGAAAAGGATTTAGGAAGCAAAATAATACTTATCGCAACAAAGAACTATACAATTCCTATGTAGACAAGATTTGACATGCATGCATTTCTTACACAATCATTACTAAGGTTAAATAGGGAGATAAAGTGAAAAACAAATATTTCAAGTGAGAACATCAAATTAAGGTATTATGTAATATTTTTTCTGGTCTTTAGGACATTCTTTACCGGTCTCTGGACAACAAATTTGTGGTCATTAAGTAACAGAAAGTGTTATTTTTTTAAAGATTTTATTTATTTATCTTTAGAAGGGAAGGGAAGGAGAGAGAGAGAGAAACATTAATGTATGGTTGCCTCTCATGCATCCCCTGCCAGATATGGGCCTGCAACCCAGGCATGTGCCCTGACTGGGAATCGAACCGCAGTTGTTTGGTTCACAGGCCTGTGCCCAATCCATTGAGCCACACCAGCCAGGGCAGAAAGTGTTATTTTTAAAAGGCTTTAAACATGCCATATGTTTTCTGAATGATGTTTCATCTTACTTCAAATGACCCATTTAGTATTTCACTGGCTTGTCATCTATAAGATACTCAATTCATGAAGTGGGAAACAACCTTTTAATAAAGAGAACAAGGTCCTTTGATGTCTTCAGTGATAACACAATTGGATTTTTATATTAAATGATTGAATATAAATGTGCATTATAATATTTAACGCTTGTCATACACACATGTCTTTCCTACACATTTCCTTTGCTTTATTAAAATATTATCAGGCCTCTTTAAACATATTTTAGAAAGATGAAAGGATACTTGGATGACCCTCCTCCCTTATTTATATTTCAAAATTAACTGCAGAGGAAGTTAAATGCCTTTGGGTAGAAAACATGGCCTTTCCTCTTAGTTTAAAAATGAGCTGAATATGAAATGATGTGCCTGCAGATGAGGCTTTATTTTACAGAGCCAATGTACATATGAAATATCCTGTGGTTCAGAGGCCAAACCACAATTAGGAAACATAATGGTGAGCAGGAAGTTTAAATTACTGAATATTGAAATAAGCTTCTAAGGGAAAAATGAATGGTCTTCAGCAAATTGTTTAAAATCTATGATGAGGGCGGTGCCTCTGGGACTAGAGTGAGAACCTCTGTAAATATGTGCTCTATTTAAAAATTGTGGTGGAATATTCAAAATTAACTTTGTCGGAACTTTGGAAAGTAACCGAAGGCTCGCACATATTCAAGGAGGCATTATGCAAGAAAAACAGTGGGACCTCTGTATCAGCAGAAGGTTCAGTACGATCTTTTCACAAGTTGCAAGCCCAGTGGATTGCCACCCTCCCCAGTCCTACGAGAATCTCAAACACCATTTATCTTGCCACCACAGCACCCCAGCAGCCATGGAAAGGGTCAGAATCAGGTTTGGGGTCCTCACAAAATTCTTACCTAGAACTCTGTTGCCATTTACCTGGTCCTGTTGTAAGTAGGCTTACAGTTGTGAGTACCAGAAACAGTTTATTCTTGCATTAGTATTTATTCATTATTGTGTTATTTTCCGTATGATCAACTGTAAAGCAACTTGTATGCACCACTGTATTTCCCTCAAAAAGCTCATTTGCCATGATTACTGTGGATTCATGGAGTCACTCGTGGTAATATGCATATATATTACATGGTCTGTTCCCTGTGTAACCAGCTGGTAGTCATATTAATTAAGGGTGAAAAGAAGGGGCAGGGACTAGTCAAAGAACATGTATGAATGACTGTGGACATGGAGAACAGTGTGGTGATGGACTGTGGGAGTGTGGGTTGGGCTGGGTGGAGAAGGGCAAAGGGGAAAAAATGGGACAACTGTAATAGAATAACAATAACAACTTCTAAAAATGAATACAAGTATGAGCAATGTAGAGGAGTGTCATAATTTACTTTTCAGAATGGTTGGATTTTGAAATTTTTTTAGAATTTTTTTTTAAAATATAAAGTTGGAAGGAAAACATTTAGTCTAAGGATAAAAGGACTCATTAGTATTATGAAATATATTGTTACCTGTCCTTTTGATGGTCAACCTCCCTGCCCATGGTATTCCAACAGAAAAAAGAAAATTAACCATCCTCACAACAAATGAACACTATTAGTCAATGATGGGGGAAGAATTTTTCTTTGCATCATGAAAGACCTGTAAGCCAGTTGTCAAACCAAGAATCGTATTTTTTGTTGGTTAAAAGAGGTATTTGTTTTTCCTACCCAGAAGTTAAGTCCTTTCATATAAACCGGCATTATTTAAATTCATGCTCTAATTCCATAAAGTCACGTTGTGTTTCTGAGCTAGTCTTTGATGTTGGATTACTTGTGTTTGAATACTGATAGCATAAAGGGAAAAAGTAGCATTTGTGCATGCCATCCTTTGTTCTATGATGTACTACTCTTTGGCTTTAGAATTAAACACATATATTAAAATTTCAAAGTGAAAGTAAATTTCAATTTCAAAGACAAGTGCTAAGAGATGGACAGTTAC
>PVKM010037366.1:0-14474 GCA_004027735.1 Carollia perspicillata | reverse complement strand
GGGTAAGTCCCCTGTGCTTGAAGGTCCCGCTGTCAACCCACTTTTACGCTGACTTCTGCATCTTGTTCTCCAAAACCCAAATCTATTTCAGAGTTTTGGTTGTGTTAGTCCTAATGGCAACAGGACAAAATATGAATCAAAGGGAAAATAAAATTCACTGAAAAAAAAAATAGAATAAACGGGGGGACAGCTCTTTACGGCTTGGCTCAAAGCCTCAGAGCTCACTCTTCCCGGAGCCATAGCCACAGCAAGTTACCTCGCAGGGCCTGGCTGGAGCATCCCCTCCATGCAGTCCTGGAGGGAATTAAGTCATGGCTCCGAACTTCAGCACCAGCCACTCAGCCCCTGGCCCACTGGGCAGGCGACCCACTGGGGCTTTGAACACCCAACAATGTTGACACCCCCAGAAGGTTTGCGGCTGGTTGAGCAAGAAGCGGTGGGCCAGGCCCAGCCCCCTTTTCACGGAAGTGATGAGCTCTCCGAGTTGGAGCATCAGAGCAATAAAACCTGGGGGTGGGCTGGGACTGTAAACAGGCTGCCTCGTGCTCTCGCTGCGACAACGGTGGTCTGGAAAATGTTGTGAAAGAGTGGAGAGGCCACCAGGAGTCTGCAGGTTCACATGGCTCACATTTGACTGGGAATACCCGAAACAAAACCCTTTCATTTCCCTAGAGAAAAAGTGATACAGCGACTACAACGTCTCGTTCTACTTGAGTGGGAGCCGTGGCAAGGATGTGGTATAAAACACTTCACTGGAAACCATGACTGTGCCGGAGCACGGGCTGGATTTGGATTCGAGGGCGGGAGTATGACTTGACGAAGTGCACAAACGGGGAACGGTCAGCTCAGTGGGCTCTGCGTAGTCACACGCCCACGTAACTGTATGGTGCGTTTCCAGCGTTCTGGGGCCCCCAGTTCCCTCCCTGTCACTCGCCCCGTCTCAGCACCAGTGCCTGGTGTCTGCTATACATCAGTTTCCTGCCCTCAGCACTGTGGACATCAGGGGCCAGTAGTTCCACGTGGCAGGGGCTGTTCTGTGCATTGTGGGCTGTTAGGAGCTCCACCCACTGGGTGCTGGTAGCACTCCCTGTCCAGTCGTGACAACCAGAAGTGCCTCCATACACTGCAGATGTCTGCTGGGAGACAAAGCCATCCCTGGCTGAGAACGAGGGCCATAGATCCTTTTGACTGTTTGGGACTTCATGTGAACGGCACCACGCGGGATGCACTCTCTTTTTCACGAAGCAGTATTTCTCTGAAATTCACCCACGCGGTGATTGTCCTGTAGTTTGTTCTTTTGCATTGCCGAGTAGAATTCTGTTACACGGATAGACCGCAGCGTGTCGGCGCGTTCTGTTGTTGATGGATAGCCTGCTGTTGGAGGCGGCTAATGCTACGAAGGCTCTCCTGCTTGCCTCTCGGTGCACGTGTACACTTCTTCTCTTGGGTGCACAGCGGTAGACACGCACACGGCTTCCGCAGTGGCCGCACCGGTTTCCACTCCTACCAGCCAGGGCGGGGATGCCCATCCGGGGGCCCTGGTCGGGGCTTTAAGTGCACTGCAGGATGAACTCAGTCCTTTTGATGTGTTCCAAGCCACTCTGTACTGAAATCCACAATAATGAGACTCAGGCTCACAGAAACATATCTATAGAGTTTGCCACTTGTAATATCAATGTATCTACTAATAAATTATTCTCAGAATGGTAAATCTCAACAGCTGATCCACCTTACAGCTCACCTTTCGTAGTTCAGAATGGTTTAAAACCCTTTTCTTCCTGATTACCACTTATTAAATGCCAGGCAGGTAACATTGAGTCTTTGCACAGTATCTTCTGAGTCCTTGCCAGAGTCTTAGGAGGGGGCAGGATTGGTTCCATTTATAATGAGGAAAGTGAAGCTTAGCTAGCAGTTGTCTGTGAAGTCACCACGTTTCGTGCGCCATGACACAGCCCTATCTCCCCTAACTGGCTCCCATTTCACAGCCTCTCGGGAGAGATGCAGAACCGGTGCCCACATTTTCTGGAGGAAGTTGGCTTGAGTGACAGGCGTGTGGGGCAGGAATCCTGATCCTGGTCTCCAGGTCCTGCCACTGGCTTGCCGCTGCCCCTCACCAGCTGCCCATCGGGAGGGCTACCCAGCCCGTCTCAGGCTGGAAGTTTTACCTGAGGGGCCAACGGCTGATTCATCATCTCACAGCCCCCCTTTCATTTCAGGCACACACCTGCCCCCTGAATCCAACTCCCAGAGCCCAGGACAGAAAAAGCTGAACGCAAACACCGTTATCCAAAATATCACCAGGGCTTGTCTCCGTAGGTTGTATATTTTTTTCTTTTGATCTTCCTATTTGTGTATTTAATTTTTCTACAATGGGCATCTGTTTTATTTTCTAAATCTAGAAATACTTTCTCCCCTGTGTCTCCCATGCTTGGTACTACCAGCCCAGGGCTCCCATGCCAGAGCCCCTCCCATCCCCCACCCAGGGCCCCAGGTTCTCAAGGCCCACAGTTTGGTCGTGTTGAAACTCAAGGAAGGGACCTATCTTGATTCCAATAACTGGGGAATACATCTGCCAAGTCTGTTCCCTCTTGGAATTCAAGTGCTGGTTTGAGAATGTGAGATTCGGTTGCATGCACCCGAAATGCAAGTATCTAATTCCCTTTTCAAAATACATGGAGTGCAAGCCACCATGGCACCATGCGCCATTCCACTGGGGTGAGTTCATCACAGACAGCTCCTAAACCTAAGGATTAAATTCTCTTTTAAATACGTACGGGTTTCCAACTTCTGGGAAAATACGCCCGGGAGAAATGTCTTTGGGGTTTCATCAAACACTTGGAAAATAATCTGAACACATTTTCCCAAACCCTGACTTGTTCCTGCCTGAGTCCTAATTGATACTTAATAACTATGTCTATAGGGACATTCTCAGTCTGTTTTTATTGCTATAAGCAGTGACGGAGACCCCTCTCCGTGCTGAGAATTTATACTGTGCAAGTGGGGATCCCCAGTAACACTGTTGTAGCCGATCTGTCTCCACGGTCACCAAAGAGCCTTTTTCCCTCATTGCAGACGTACTTGCCCCAAGTTTGCTATTAATCTTTACCAGAATCAGATCACGGGTCAATTTCAAGTGTATTTATTCACTCATTAGACTGCTATTGAGCATCGGCTGAGTGCCAGGTTTTTCTCGTAGTTGTAGGGAGACGAAAAACGAAAGGAGGTGAGAATTTTGACAACTCCAGTGGAGTTCACGGTCAGTGCAAGAAAGCAGGACCTGGGTACAGGAATAATGTGGGGGGTGCTTGGGCTACAGCCATAAGAAATAAAACATCCAGGTCATAGGCAAGTTTTGTCAGATTTATACCTAAGTATTACATTTGGGGGGAGCTATTGTAACCAGAGTTGTTATCATTTTTTAAAGATTTTATTTATTTACTTTTAGAGGTAGGGCAAGGGGAAGAGAGAGGGAGAGACGTCACTGTGTGAGAGATACGTGGACCAGTTGCCTCTCACACGCCTCCAACTGGGGACCTGGCCCGCAACCCAGGCATGTGCCCTGACTGGGAATCGAACCAGCAACCCTTTGGTTCACAGGCCAGCACTCAGTCCACTGAGGCACACCAGCCAGGGCTGTAACCAGCATTATTTTTTAATTTGCCATTATGTTTATTGATAGTATATAGAATTAAGATTGATTTTTGCACGTGGCCTTGTATCCTGCAACCTCGCTAAACTCACTGCTTCTACACGCTTCTTTCACAGGTGCCTTAGGGTCTCCTGCCCAGACAGTGACGTGTGCAAAGGGCAGCACTGTTTCAGTCCTGCTGCCTGTGATTCCTTCTTCCTGCAACGTTTCACTCGCAATAAAATGCGGCGTTGGAATGGGAAGCATGTCTGTGTTTGCCTCGCTTCTGATCCCGAGGGAAGGCATTCAGTCTTGCACCACTGAACAGAAGGCTAGCTGTGGAATGCTCAGAGCTATCCTTTATCAGATTAAGGAAGTTCCCTCCCACTCTCAGTCTCTGAGTTTTTATCGTGAATGGGTGTTGCCCTTTGTCAAACGTTTTTCTGTACCACTTAATATATGATCATGTTTTTTTATCTTCTTCAGTCTATTAATATGATGGGTGACATTGATTCATTTTTTAAAATGCTCCGTGAGCCTCGCAGTCCTGGGATGCACTCCATGGAGACGTGGTGTGATGTTTTTTAAGTGGTGCTGGATTTAATCTGCTGGTATCTGTGGGTGATCCTCGGGTCCCTGACGACTTGTGGCGGCTCTGGTCTGTGCGCTTGTCTCGTACTGTCTGTCTTCACATGGTTTGGGTCTCAGGAGAACACTGGCCTCAGAAAATGAATTGGGAAGCATTCCTTCCTCTTTTATTTTCTGAGAGACACCGTGTGGATTTGCTGTTATTTCTTGTTTAAATGTTCGGTAGAATTCACCAGTGAAAGCATCTGGGCCTGAGGATTTGGGGAGGGGTGACATTTAACTATAAGTTCACTTCCTTTAATAGATAAAGGACTCTGGGATAATCTCTTTCATCCTGGATGAATGTCGGTCATCTGCCTTTTCAGGAAAAGTTCATGTGAACTGCTGAGTTTGTGTGCACAGAGATGCTCAAGTGTCCCCTTGCCCTTTTAAGTCTGGGTGGGCTCTGTCTGCTGACAGCTCCTGTTTACTCAGATAGCAGTCATCTGGGTCCTCTCTCTGTCAGTCTTGCTAGGTTTGCCGAATTTTATTGGTCTTTTTAAAGTACAAACTTCTGGTTTCATTGATTCCTCTCTTTTTCCATTCTCGGTGTCATTCCTTTTGCTTTTGATTATTTCCTTTCTTCTCCTTGCTTTGGGTTTATTTTACTGTTATTGTTCTGGCTTCTCAGAGTGGAATTGTGAATTAAGATTTCACTGGGGGCTTAGTTGGTTGGAGCATCATCCCATATGCCAAAAGGTTGCTGGTTCGATCCCCAGTCAAGGCTCGTCCAAGAGTTAACCAATTGATGTTTCTCTGTCACATCAACGTGCCTCTCTCTCTCTCTTTCTCTCTCAAATCAATAAACATATCTTTGGATGACAATTAAAAAAAGAATTAATTGAGGGTTAAGATTTCATTGGGGAGACGTATTTTTTTCAAATGCATGAATTTCCCTCTAAGCATGGCTTTAACCGCATCTCACCAATTTTGATAGTTGGTGTTTTCGTGTTCAGCTCAAAAACATTTCCTAATATTTCTTGAGACTTCCATGCATGTGCAGCTAGGGGACGAGCCTGGGAGTTTGTATACACTTCCTGGGGTCACTGTCTTGAGCTCCTCCCCATCCCCATCTTCCCTAACAGGGGTCCTCCTAACCCCTTCAATGGCCAGAAAATAGGGCCCTGGTTCCTAGTCCTGCTATGTTCCTCCTGCCACGGTTTGCCTCGTGGAGGACCAAGTGGAGAGGACCAGTGAGGGAAAAGCTACAGGGACCCGCACCTCCTGGGCCCTCAGGCTGATCAGAGAGGAGCCTGTTCCCCTTCGGAGTTTCAGGTGCCTGCCCAGCTAGCTCCCTGCTGCATCCCATCCGGGGCTGGCCCAGGAGCCGATGGAAGAAACAACGGAAAGAAAACGACCCAGGGCATCCCTTCTCTGACTCTTCAGAATCTCCCTTTGGTGTTGCTTGGTCCGGACACAGAGGGGTCCTGCGGGGCTCTCCCTGCCTCCCTTGGTGCACAGTTCACATCCAGGAGAGAATGGTGAGCAGGAGCAAAATGTCAATGCCCTGCCGCAGCTCAGGGCCATGGCCCTGGGGGTGCCTTGAGTTCTGGTTCCTTCCTGCGTGTCTGCCTCCACCTGCTTCTCATGCCTTCAAGGGTTGCAGCTGCGTTCGGTGGGAGAGCCAGGAGGGACAGTGCTCAGTGCTCCGTGTTCGTCCATCTGGAGAGTGCAATTTTATTTTTAATAACGATAACCTGTGGGAGCCAGCGGCCGTCAAGGGTCTTGTGGATCTCAGCATGTCCTGGCCTCCCGGGGATCCAGGAAGTCATAAGCCATTTTCCTTTACAAAAGTGCAAGTTTCCACCCTGACTTCAACCTTCCTGGGCACACGTGTGTTCCTCAGCTTGACTCCACACTTTGCATGTTGGTTGGGCTAAACTTTGTCCTCTTCACAGGAAACGTGGAGACGGTCAGAGTGAAGAGTTCTTAGGGAGCTTGTCAAGTCGCGTCATGCTACAAACAGAGAAAGCATGGCGCAGGGAGGTGGCAGGGCCAAGAGTCCCACCGCATCTCCTGCCTCCCCGGGCCGTGCTGTCATGACTCCAGGCGGTCGTGTGCACACACCGCAGCTGACCTGAAGGATGCTGCCAGGGGTGCTTGGGGTCTTGACTGACGGCTGCGAGTGTGACTCATCTAGGGAGTGAATGTACTTGGGCCAAGTGAACACACCACCCGAAGTCTGTATTTTAAATATGAGTGGTAAGAGCTGCCACTTATTACATACCATTAACAACAGTTATTAATCCTCTCATTTATCTTGACGTGGCCCTGTGAGGTAGGTCATGCCTAGCAACCTCATGTATAGGTGAGAGGATGGCGGCCCAGAGAAGGGAAGTGACTTTCCCAAGGGCACACAGCAAGGATGTGCTATGGCAAGGATTCGAACCCAGGCTCATGTTTATGGTGTGTTCTAGCCAGGATAAATTGAAAAGTGAAATTCCAAAGACACGTCTTCCAGGTTAACACAGGGGCCTGGCTTATCTTTTTATGATGTGCTTTCAGAATCTCAGTCTTCTGCTGATCACGGCCTTCCTAACGAGGAGCCGGCAAGTCAGCCGGCATGTCAGCCAAGGCCCTCAGCAGAGGCTCATCCAGTGGCTGACAGTCAGTGTTCTCCCAGATGACTTTAATTTATTGGCGGGAAGTGTCAGCAAAGAACAGTAACCCTTGAAAACTTCGTATGTTTGTGGTGTTCTGTTTTGATTAAGAATTCTGGGAAGCTGGAGACGTCTTTCTGCGTAGAGAGCTGCCATTTCCCCGCCAAAGTTGGCTCCTTCTACAGATGGAGCAAGATCACATCACTCGCGGGGACTTTATGACCTTCTGTTCCACTGACCTGTTCCAGTCTCGGTCAGCAGGCCTGACTCAGAAGTCCGAATTCCCTCCCCTTCCTTAGGGCTTGTGAGAAGGTGGAATCCCCCCAGCTCCCCAGCATTTGGATTAATCTCAGAAACAGGCCACGGGGGAGCTGCCCTAGGACCCCATTCAGGCCATGGGTGGACGCCAGGAACACGTCATCCCTGCCGGTGCTGGCATGCTTGTGCAGCCGCAAGAGGGCGATTTGGTGGCGGTTTTCAGTGAGTAAACAAGTAGCAACACGCATCCGTCTGCCCTCAGTTCATAATGAGGACAGACCATTTGGCCACAGGTGTGGACTGTTTAACAGGTATATTTCTTCCGCTCCAAGTTCACATCCGATTTCAGGATGTCCTGCTCTTCCAAGTCACCTGGCAGCCACTGTCCCCGAGTCAGGGGAAAGCCACTGGCTTATACATGCTGGGCAACCCCCTCCTCTCTCTGCTCTGCGGGATTCTCTGCCACGTGCCTTTGCTTCCCCCCTCACGCCCTTCCTCCTTTCTTTTTTCCTTCCTCTTCCTTCTCATGTTTCTTTTCATTTTCCTGTTTTGCACATTTTCCCCTAAAGTAACATACATGCTCACTCTAAACATTTTTGTTAGGCATAGAGCGGGGAAAAGAAAAACCCATCATCTCATCAGTCACATTTGTGCATCTCTCTCTCTGGCCTTTTAGTTTTTTTTCTTTCTTTATATATTCAGGACTGTACCTGTGGTATGATGCTGCTTGCCTTGGTTTTCGCTCACTCAGTACATTTCCCCAGGCCATGGAAAACATCATCGCTTTTAGTGGTTGTTCTAGAGATTTCGGTGTGCATCTTTAACCTATCACAACCTACTTGGAGGTAATGTTCAATTACTTGAGGAAAATAAAGGACCCTTGCCACAGTATATGTCCATTTACCCCTCCCCATGCTGAATGATCTTGTACTCACATATAGTGTTTCCACATACATTGTCATCCCAGCAGTTCAGTCTTATAATATTTGCTTTAAACAACTCCATGTATCGATTTGTTCTTTTGTAGATTGTGCTTTTGACATTGGTGTGGTTTTTTTATCCTCACCTGAGGACATGCTCATTGATTTTACAGAGAGGGGAAGGGAGGGGGACAGAGAGAGAAACACTGACCGGTTGCCTCTCCCGCATCCCCGCACCGGGAACCAGGCGCACAACCCAAGCATGTGCCCCAACGAGGAACTGAACTGGCGGCACTTGGCTTTGCGGGACGATGCCCAACCAGCTGCGCCCCACCGTCGTCAGGGCTGGAGTAGACTTTCTGAGTGGCCATTGTTATGCTGAGGCGGCTTTCTCCTATTTCAGCTTCCCTCGAGTTTTTACCATACTCGAATGTTGAATTTTGTCAAAGGCTTAATCTGTTGAAATGATCATCTGGTTTTTCTTCTCTATTCTGTTGACGTCATGAATTACACTGATGGACTTTAATAAGTTTTTAACTAGGAATGATTTTAGATTTTACAGAAAAGTTGAAAGATCGTGCAGAGAGTTCCACTCTACTCTTTGGATTATAACCCAATGCTATATATTTTTGTTGTTCGTAACATTACAGCTTTGGTCAAAAAGCCTTTGAGATTCTGTGTGCCTTGTGGCCACGCCCCTGTCCGTTTCTCCCCTTTCCGACGCTGCAGCGGGCTCCAAGCTCAGCCTGCTTCTCCCCTCTCGCAGCCGCAGAACCAGCCCTGTCTCCGAGGAGCCCTGGTTCCTTTTACTGGAAACCGAGGTCTGGGTGCTGGGAGGGCTCTTTTTTGCTATTGCTGGATTTGGTTTGCTAATATTTTGCTAAGGATTTCACACCCATTCTTATGTAAGTTATCGGTCTGTGGTATTCTTTTTTTCTTGTAATACCCTTGTCTAGTTTGGGTATCAGGGTAATGCTGGTTTCATAAATGAGAAGTGTTTCTTCCTCTTGTGTCTTCTGGAAGAGTTGGTGTTCGAATCAGTATGATTTCTTCCTTAAAGGTTTTGTTGGATTTATCAGTGAGACACGTGAGGCCTGAGTTTTCTTTGTAGAAATGGTCTTAACCACAAACTCAATTGCTTTAAGTGCCGTGGGGCCGTTAACATTATCTGTTTCTTCTTACATGAGCTTTGGTAGTTTGGTGGTGAGCTTTCAAGGAATTCATTCATCTCATCTGAGCTATCAAATTTATTGCCATAAAATTGTTCACATTGTTCTCTTATTATCCTTTTAATGTTTTGAGGATCTCTGGTAATGTTCTGTCTGTCATGGCATTGGTCTGTATTTTCACTTTTTGTCTTGATTTGGCTGGGTGGGAATGTATCCATTTTGCTGAGATTTTCGAAGAACCAGCTGTTGGCTTTTTTGGTTTTCTCTATTATTATTTTGTTTTCAATTTCATGAATATTATTTCCTTTTTTCTCACGCTAAATGTTTTTAAAAGGATTTTGTTTATTTTTAGAGAGAGGGGAAGGGAGGGAGAAAGAGAGGGAGAGAAACATCAATGTGTGGTTGCCTCTCACATGGCCCCCACTGGGGACCTGACCCACAACCCAGGCATGTGTCCTGACTGGGAATCGAACCGGTGACCCTTTGGTTTACAGCCCGTGCTCAATCCACTGAGCTACACCAGTCAGGGCTCTTACTCTAAATTTAATTTGCTCTTCTTTTTCTAGTTTTATAAGAGAGAAATTTAGATAATTTATTTGAGACCTTTGTTTCTTCCCAAATTTAATGTCAGTTTCTAAGTGCTGCTTTAGTTGTGAGTCACAAATTTTGACATGTTGTGTTTTAATTTCCATTCACTTAAAGTAGTTTATATTGTCCCTCATGATTTCTTCATTGACCCATGAATTAATTAATTTTCAAGTATTTGGAGATTTTTAAGGTTTTTAAATTGATTTTTTTTAAGTTTAATTCTATTGGGGTCAAAAAACATATTTTGTAAGTTTTCAATCTTTTAAAGTTTGTGGAAATATAGGTTTTGAGTTATATTATGATCTATTTTAGTGAATATTTTATGTTCTCAAAAATGTGTATCTGCTGTGTTTGGGTGGAGAGTTCTTAAAATGTTAGTTAGTTGGTTAGTTGGTAACTTTGTTCAAATGACCTTTCTCTTTCCTGTCTGCTTCCATCAGTTAGTGCAAGAGGAATATTGTAATTTCTAACTATGAGTTGGATTTATCTATTTTTCCTTTTAGTTCTGTAAGTTTATGCTTTATGTGTTTTAAAGGCCTATTATTTGGCACATACATATTTAGGAATTTTATATATTCTTGATGAATTGGCCTTTTTATCATTATGATAAGTTCCTCTTTATCCTTGGAAATATTCCTTGCTCTGAAGTCTACTTTGGTATTGGCGTCACCGCCACAGCTTTCTTTTGATTAGTGTATGTTGGATGGTACACATTTTTGCATCCTTTTACTTTTAATGTATCTGTATTTTTGTGTCTAAGATAGCTGGGCTTTGCTTTTTTATACCATCTGAAAGCCTCTGCATTTTAATTGGAGTGTTTAGACCATTTACATTTAATATAAATATCAGTATAACTGGGTTAAAGCCAATTATTTTGTTATTTATTTTCAAATTTTGTATCTCTTCCTCCCCCACCGCGTTCTTCTTGTCTTCTTTTAGTTGAATTGCACAGCTCGTCTCGCCACTGGGAAGGGACCGGGACTAAGGCGGGTCTGCCCCGGCAGGGTCGCGGATGTGTAAACCGCTTGCTCTTGAGTATCCCCAGTTAGGGCAGATAAGACCTTGTGATTTATTATCCAGTTGTAAATTGTGCAGCTTTTTAAATGTGTCTCAGTTTTCCTCATTCCACTTGTCAAAAAATTGTCCCAGCTTCTTACTATCCTGCGTCAGTCTGATTCCAATTTATCTTTTATTATTTGTTTGTAGGTATTTAAAAAGTGAAAATTTCATTAGGGATGTATAGAAAGTAGCGGTTTTCCCTAAAATAATGGTAGCAATCATGAGATGACTGGTTACGGAAAAGCTCAAGAATAATAATGCATTTAAATGTACCTCTGTTTACCATTAGGAGACAGAATAAACCTGCACCAGTGTATTTCCTAAATTCACAATCGAGAAGTCTATGATTTCAATCATCAAAGGAGTAAAGCGGAAAGTTCTAGAAATATGGGAGAAATGAGGTCATGGGCTGCAAGCCCCGCCATCTGGAATGACGTGCTCACCTCCACTCCCCTGGCCCGTGGCCCTCCTTCCTTCTCTCAAGCTAAGACTCTCTCTCCGGAGCCGCATATTCCACGCTCCAAAACTTTCCAGGCCAACAGACCCCTCCCTTTAGTGTTTTCCATTCTTATCTTTGTTAAGAACAGTCCTTGGGTTAGCCTGCATGTCTCTCCAATATACCAATTGTAGATAGCATTTTGGAGGGGCTAACAGTGCACAAGGCACGACACTCGGATTACCTCCATTAGTCCATCCAGTCCTCCCAACAACACTGCAGGGTTCCAACTATGATTAGCCATGCTTTACAGCTGATGGAACAGGGGCTCAGGACTCTAAGGAAGCTGCTGGAATTCAAGCTGGGCTGTGCAGAGATCAGAACCCATGCTCTTGACGCCTAAACTGCCCCAGAGAAAGCTCAGCATGCTTGGATCTCCTCTCCCTGCCTTTTCTTCCCGCAGGCTGAAACGAACCGGATGCTATTGCACAAGAGCTCTGAAACATCTTCCCCTTCAGATGTCAGCCCTGTGCTGGCTCTGGGGAGACGGAGGAGTGAGACATGGTTTCTGTCTTATAGATGCTTGTCATAAAAAAAGTTGATGAAACCACTGTAACAGCTATTGCCACAGTGATGCTGAGTCACCAACACCTATAACTGGTTCCCGTGTCTGCAGGCCCACTGCGGGTGAGGGAGTGGGGCTACCTGATCTATGCCAGGTCCAGCTGGGCTGGCCTCCGAGCTGCAGGCTGTTTCCAGTTCTATTCCCCACATCTTCATTCTGTGCCTGGGCTTCCAAGTGTGACCTGGCCATGGCAGAAGCTCATTGGTCAAAGCCAGTCACATGGCCAAAGTGAAGCCATAGGAAGTACTCTCTGCCCACCGTGTGGCCGTGGGAAGCCCCAAGGCCATCGAGCATAGACTGGTCTTCTGGCAGAGTGAAGAATTGGGACCAATAATTCAATTTGCCTCATTCATTTTGATAAGTGAATAAAGTAATTTGCATGATAAATGAAAAAAAATAAGGAAGCAAAAGATGTTACTAAGGAAGACAGAGATAAAGCCACTGTGACCTGCCAACCACACATCTTCTCAGAGGCGGTTGCGTTTGTGCCGAGTCTCGAAGGGTGGGGTGGCGTTCCCCCGATTGGCGGGGCAGAGCATGTGCCAAGGTCCGGGGGCACAGAAGGCCCTTGTGACTGTGCAGGGCCATGAAGCTGACACGTAGGGTGGGTGGCGGCAGAGAGCGGGAGGCAATGGGAAGAGCTGAGCCCAGAAAGCAGCCAGTAAGGAAGCTAATGAGATGCCTTGCTCAGGCTTGTGTTTTCAGATGATAATTTTGGCTTCAAAGTGGAGAACAGAGAGTAGGCACAATAGTGACTATCATTTGTAGGTTTTTAAGTAAGTGCCTGGCACTTAATACGCCTAATTGCATTTGAATCTCACAAAAACCTATTGAAATAATGCCTATTGAAATAGGTATTATTTTTTAACACACAGATCAGTGCATTTTTATTTATTTTTTTAAAGATTTTATTTATTAATTTTTTTAGAGAGAGGGGAAGAGAATGAGAAGGAGAGAGAGAGAAACATCAATGTGTGGTTGCCTCTCATGCGCCCCCCAACAGGGGACCTGGCCCACAACCCAGGCACTTGCCTAGACTGGGAATCAAACCAGTGATCCTTTGGTTTGCAGGCTCGCACTCAATCCACTGAGCTACACCAGCCAGGGCCATTTTTATTTATTTAAAAACATTTCCTCATTGTGACACTTGTTGAGCCAGAGAGTTGAATGTGCTCTCCTGTGGGGAAGGGAAGGGTCAAGAGTAACTCTTAGCACGCTGGATGGTTCCATCAATGTGCCGTTCTCGAAGTGACAAGGCAAAGAAGGGGGTGGGGGCGGTGTATGGCAATGAGGGAGGCGTGAGGGTTGACCTGGGAGGGGTCCGAGGTGGTGGAAACATTCTATAGAGTGGTTGTGGTTACGCTAGTGCGGATGTTTGTCAGAGCTCACAAGGCTGTATGCACTTTATTGTATATGAAGTCGACCAGCCACCATAAGGTTGACTTAAACACCGCCTCTTAAGCCTCCTGCTGGTGAGATTGGGTCAGTGTGAGTGCCGTTAGTCAGTGGAGGTGGATTGTGTTTTTACAACATGTGCATTATGTTTTCCTCTTTTATTTTGGAGAATGTGACCTTTTCCCTTATCTGCCTTGCGGGAGACTAGGAATGCTTAGCAAAAGCTAAGCAAGAAAGACGTTCACCCTGGCTGGTGTGGCTCAGTTGGTTGGAGCATCATCCTATAAACTAGAAGTCACAGGTTTGATTCCCAGCCAGGGCACCTGCCTGGGTTGTGGGTTTGGTCCCAAGTCAGGGCATGTACAAGAGGCAACCAATCAATGTTTCTCTCCCTCTCTCTCTCTCCCTTCCTTCCCCCCTCTCTGAAGTTCATGAGCATGTCCTCACATGAGAATTTAAAAAAATAAGCAGGAGTTTGAGTTTAGCTTTGAGAGTTCTTATTGGGATGATAGCCCAAAAGATAACAAGGGTTTTCTAAATTCCTTTAGCTCTCACTTATGCATCAAGAGCATGCCTGTTGTCCTTGACCTTCAGCTATCGGCCAGAGGGGAAATCAAATGCAGTACTTCATGAAAGGGGCATCCTTGCAACAAAAGAAGGCGAGAAATCCTTTCATCCAGCTGCGTGGGGGGAGATGGATATTAAAGAGGGATAAGAGGGGCAACATGTCCTGAGCCGGCCCCCCCTGCATCCGAATCCTGGAGCCGAGGGAGGGAGCAGAAGGCTGAAAGCAAAAGGGCTAAGAGCCCCCCCGCAGTGCGATGTGAAGGGAAGACCCCCGTGCATGGTGCTCCAGCTCCAGTGTGGGTGGCACGGAAGCCCCGGCTGCTGGTGCGGCCTGGTTAGGAGAGAATGACCAGAGTGAGCCCGAGCTCGATGTAGAGGACTGGAGGGGGGCCACTGAAGTAACGAGTCCAAGTGCTGACACCTAGGACATGCGACTGTGACCCTGTCAGGGAAGACATTCTGTGGAGGTGATCGGGTAGCAGAGTTCAAGATGAATCACCTTGACTTACCTGGGTGGGCTCTGAATGCGATGACCAGTGCGTGTCCTGGTAAGAGGAGGAGAAGGGCACGTGAGGATGGAGGCAGAGCCTGGGTGATGCAGC
>PVKM010037365.1:0-14484 GCA_004027735.1 Carollia perspicillata | reverse complement strand
AGTCGGCATTATCAGGGAGTTTCCTATAAACCGTTGCTGGAGCCACAAGGAGGTCAGTGAACACAATGCAATCCTGGATGTTTTGATCCTGCAAAGAAAGTAGCAGCGTCGCTGGGTTAAGACTGTTATATCGAGTTCGAGTCAAGTTAGGTGCTGAAGGCCAGAGCCAGTGGGCTGACTGACAGAGGTGCTGAATGTGATGGGAATTCAGGGGAGATTCAGTGGAGTGAGGAACAGAACACAGAAGTGCCCGCACCAATCTGTTCTGTGTGCTTACCCCTCAGGTCCACGGCGGGGAGGGGCCCTGTGACTGCTGAGTCGACCTGCTGACCTCCACAGCCTGCAGGTCTGTGATAAGCACTCTGTTTGAGTTAAAACTTTTTAAAGTGTTTCCTTTTTTTTTCAGTATAAAAGGTAAGGAAGTTTATAGTTAAGGTGCCCAAGAATGGGAACTTCGGATAGTTCCTCCAGATGTTACAGCTTGTTTCCCTCCTGGGTTTCACGGCACCGGACCAGGTCAAGCGGATTTCAATGAGATATGCAGAGGCTGGGCCGCTGATAAAAACTTGGAATCCAGTTGTGACAACAGCCAGTGAAACCCAGGAATCCTCTAAGCTGATGTCTTGTTTTTTGGCAGAGGAAGAGATAGGATTCCTCGGAGTCTTTCCGGGTGAACTAGATGGTAGATAGCTGAAGTATTTTACCTGGGGGCTGGGGCAAACTGTCAGAGCTCGTCCTGTGACATCCTAATCCCTTTACAGCTGGCCACTGTAATGGGAAGATTGTGTCCTCGTGGGAGTCCAGTGGTGTCCTAGGCCATAAACTAAATGGCCCTCATTTTGGATTAGAGCGGAGTCTCTAAGGAATGTGACGTCATTTAAATTGGCTTCTAGTATCTAAGACGAGTGGGACTCTCTGTATATCCCTGGGGCATTACTATCCGAGTAAACTTGTCATCCTCCCCAGTGACAGCACCGAGGTACTTCTGTCTCTTTCTGCTGGATTGCTGACAAAGGCACCGTGTCAGTCTAGGACTGGAGACGATGGCGGCCCCCAGGAAGCGCTGATGTAGGACACGTGGGTTCGGAACCACAGGATGTTACAGCTACGAGAGTCGGCGCAAGGCTCCTGGCCTTTCCGCGGAGGAGCTCCTTCCTGGGAGGACAGGGAGTTACAGGGGCCTGTACGTGGAAGTGCCCGCGCCCTTTTGAGTGACCTCGAGGGGCGGGCTGTGTTCCAGCTTGTGCAGGAAGGGGAGAAGCCCGGAGTTGGACGGCAATGTCCCTGCAGGAGACAGTCAGCCTCCAGGTTTTTTTCCTCCTGGGGAATTTCCTTTTGGAAATTGGTCCAGGGTCCGATTTACTGATTTCTAGATACAGTTCATCCTTCTGGAAAAAGGATGGGTGGGTGTCACTGGTTCTAAGAAAATCTAGCCCTGTCGGATTTGATGGGCAGAACTCGTTGATGTATTGCCCGGTAACATTTCCCAGCTGGAAGGACACGGCTCTGATTTGTAGCGGACGTTGCACGATGAGACGCCCCCGCCACCTGCGCAGAAGCCTTTGCTCTGAGCGGGGAGGGAACGTGACTGGATAGTTCAGAACGAAGAAAGTGGGCCTCAGTGACTCTCACTGTCTACGGTAGTGTTAATTTGTCCTGAACTACTAGTAAGGAGAAGGGGAATGCCTTTCCCATGGAGCAGGCCTGTGCTTGCTTCTGGTTTTCTTTTCCTTCTAAATCCCATTTCAGTTTCCTGTAATCATTTCTCAGCGTGAACGGAGCCCTCTACAGGAGTTTTCCTGTGAACCCTACCTAGTGATTCTGCTGCTTTAGCTCCCAGAAACCAGTGGATGTGTTAATTCGATAGCCAGGGTTACATAGTCTAACAGCGAAGTTCAATTCCTTTGTGAACCCATCAGCGACCCAGAGAAAACTGGGGAAATGTTGAGGGGGATTCCTTACTTCCGTTCTCGTCCAAGGAACGTAGACAGTTGCTGGTTCCTCTCCGCCCTAAGCCAGCTTCCCCCCACCGGCAGCTGCTGGAACTCCTGGTGTGTCCTCCTCTGAATTCCTGTGCCCTTTTCCCCTGGGTCAGCCTGCGGAGATGAGAAGGTGGGAGGGGAGGGGGAGGACAGGGAGGGTAGCGCTCAGGGAGGGCACGGAGTGGGGGAGCTGTGGAAGGGGAAAGAATGAGGAATGGGCATTTTTTAGCTTCAGAAACCTTTAGTTCCCAGGCAGCCTCTAAAATATCTAACTTTTTTTTTTTACAAAGAAGTTATCTGTGCTCCTTCTAGAAGCTTTTAATTTCCAAATAAATATATGCTTCCCATTCACTCAGTTTAGTTTCTGAGCCAGCAGTTTCTATTTTGCACCCCCCAAATTAGTTTAGGCACTGAAAGAAAACTGCATTTTGGCCTTTTCAAATTGTATCATTTCTAGTGAAGCCTTTTCATTTTGGTAAAGGCCCTGTAAGTCAGGCTTCCTACCAGGAGCGTTTGTGAGGCCTGGGGTCTGGGAGTTTCCGGCCCTGGAGACACAATTTCCTGTGTGAATTTTAGTTTTATTTTGAAATCTCTAGAATCTGTCCTTACGACTTGCAAAAGCAATTCCAATGGAAAAGCCGAAGTTGAAAACAAGCTACCCATTTGTTCCTCCAGCCCCGCCTGAGCCTGGGTTCTGTCAACCCTTAACCTCCTTCCACCTTGAGGATTTAAGATAACAGTTCAAACACAGCCAGGGCCTCAGACCTCACACACAGGGAGGTCCGGGGTTCCAGCTGACACTCGCCCCAGTTCAGCCTTTGCAAGATGAGGAGCGGGTCAGGCACGGTGGCCCCTGCTGGTCCCTGGCAGGAGTCCTGGTCTGCAAGGTGGTCCTGGGTGGGGTTCTTTGGAATCCTGCTGACGACACCAAGTCATGCCAATGTAAGAAACATCCACACCTGTAAGAATTTGTATGAGTTTATTTGAGCCAAACTAACGACAACTGCCAGGAAGCCACCCCTCAACAGTTTGAGAAAGTGCTCCAGACAGTGGCAGTTTAGCACCTTATTCTACGCATTACAGTCAAAGGAGGAGACATGAGGGGGTTTCATGAAACCCACTAGGGACAGACTAGGCGGTGGGAGAAAGCAGAGCAGGGGAACCTCTGGGATTGGGAGAAAAGTAAAATGATAGACACGTGCTCCTTTTACACAGTGGGTGCGGGCGGGTGAACAGCCAGCCATCAGCAGGACAGCTGTGACAGTGAGGGGATCTGGGGTTTCCCCCTGGTGCGGTGCTGTGCTTCGAGGGTCAGGAAATCTGACACTCCAGGGGTGCATTACCATAGACGCAGAAAAGCTACACACAGGCTCAGGTGAGGTCCTGACTGACTTTTGTTGGGGAAGATTCCAGCCTGGGGAAGGACTGCTCGCCATGTCCTGCTTTTAGCTGGACGGTTTTTAAATAATTTCAGACCACCCTTTGTGGTTACTGTCAATTACTGTCTCTGAGTGTATAAGGCCATCATGCGGGCCCCCCGGAGCTGGTCAGGTTTTATATGTGGCCCCTCTCCGTCCCCCTGTCCACGCTGATAACTGTGCTGTAGGTGTTCGTGGGTTTTCGTTTTGCCTTTGTTCCCTAGCGCACCTTTCAAAGGCAGCGAATAGAATTATAATATCGTGTGCACATGTGCGCATGGGAAATCAAGAACTTCTGAGCACAGTCCCATGAGATATGCATGTTTTTAGCCAGTACCACTCTGGGAATTTTTCAAACGACCTTTGTCTGAACTTAAAAAACCTAATGTACATTTTAAAGGAAACAAATCCCACATATTTTGATTTATTTATGCTTCTTCCAGCTTTTGGTTTGAAGAGGACTTGCAGTATCTGAAAAATCTTTGGGGATTTTCAAATGAGGGTTAGTATTAATTTCCCCCTCCAACATAGGAAGTGAGGTCAGGTCACAAAGTCCCAAATGTCTTAGCTTGCCTTCAAAGCTCAGATCTGTCGAGTTAGAGTGGGTGTCGAGTTTGGCAAGAGACGTTTCATTCATGGGATTTCGTCCGTTAATGGGCTCTTTTCAAAAGAGAAGGGACGTGTTGGGTGACTTACGATAAAAGCATTTTTTTAAAAGATTTTATTTATTTACTTCTAGAGAATGGGGAAGGGAGAGGAAGAGAGAGAGAGAGACGTTGATGTGAGAGAGAAACATTGACTGGCTGCCTCTTGTACACGACCTGACCAGGGACGAACCTGCCACCCAGGCGTGTGTCCTGACCTGGGATTGAAACGGCGACCTTTCACTTTGCAGGGCCTCACCCAACCAACCGAGCTGTACCAGTCTGGGCTACAGTAAAAGCCTTTCACTATGGATTATTGTACAAAGAGTGTTTGTAAAGGAATCGCTGGAGCCAGCGCGTGGGCCACCCATTGCTCTCGGGAGGTGCCGCAGGGAACTGGCAAAACCACGGGCGGGCGTCAGCCCACTTTAGGGCAGAGTCTGAAACCTTCCGGAACTCTGTGAGGCAGCCCAGCCAGACAGTCGCTGCCAGCACGGTGTTACCTGTGACCACCTGCTCTGGCTGCCACCGATTGGCCTACGCTTGTTAAATACTTTGTCAATAATCTGTGAGATATTCACATACATAGCACTCCGTCCTTGTGCTAGATGGTATTTGGCCAAGAATACGTGGTCCAAAAAATAGCAGTAAAACAAAGTGATCCTATACATCGCGATCTTGCCTTATACCAGGCAGTGTGCAAACACTTTCGCCAAGTTATGGCTGCTGTGTGCAACAACTCTTCATGATGCCTATAAATATTCCGAGTATGTAACTGAATAGGCTGAAGTTCAGCGGCTCGGAAACACAGCCGGCGGGAGGAGCACGTGGAACTCACTCCGATGCCTCATCTCTGTTTAATGGATCACACGGTTCCCGCTTTTACCTTGAGTTTGAATTTAAACCCATAGCAAATGTTATATATGGGTTACAGAAAACGAGACTGGCAAGAACCAAGACGAGGCACATGAGTCATCACGAAGTTGGGTGTGCACAGGACGCGCTGCCTTGGTGGGCAGGCTCGCCGGGGGCTGGGAGAGTCATAGTCACCCTGTGGCCTTGTAAGCAGGTAGCTGTGTCTCAGGTGCACGTCCTCCATGTGTCTGGCCGTAGGCTCTTGAAAGTATTTGCCAGTTTTATCCCCATATGCATTTTTGATAAGTCCTTTCACTGGGGAATTCTGCTGCTCTGCCTTTAACACCGAAAGCATTCCTCGTTGGGACATCCTGGGTTCTCCCCGAAGTGCCAACAGTGAAACAGTCTAATACACTGAGCTATCTGTTGTCGGCTCTCGGCAGACTGTAGGATGATGCTCGTTTTCCTCCATTCCCCTCATATTTGTTTGTACTTAAAAATCAGTTGGAGTTTTCTGATGTTCATGCTAGTCCAGTATGCTGCGTCAGTTTCTTCCTTTAATTATAAATTCCATTTCATAACAATTGCAAATTCCAAGGAGTGCATTTCAGGGAAGTTGTTGCAGTTCATTTGAGGATAAAACCATTGCTCTTTGACCTCCCGTTGCCATTGCAGAATGCTAAAACTTCTCAGCAATGTATTGCCTTGTCAAGCCTTCTCGCTTAATTAAATCTTCCTGTAAACTTCTTGGAGGCAAAGTAACTGAATAGCAGTTATTGATGTGATAAGAATTATTTCGTATTCCTCAGAGTCCCGGACAGGAGCGCTGTGATTATCGACATCCTGCGATCATGCAGCATGAGGACAGCCGGTACCGACGGAGACCGGTCCTCTTGCCATAGCCAGGGCTCAGCCTGGCACGTCACCGCCCATCTTTTGGGGCTCAAGGGCGAACCCCTGTCCTACTGCCCCCACCAGAACTGGGAACTCAGATCAGATCATTCACAAGCCTTACCTTGTAGCATCGTCCCTTGGAGCACTGACCTGGGAAGGCAGGGGCCCTGCCCTTGGGAGACCCTGCCTTCAGCACGCACATGCTAGGTCACCCCGCCCCACCCAGTGCCTGGGACCAGCTGAGCCAGCAGTGCCCGCGGGAAGGGGCTCCCTGAGCTTCAGCAGGGTCTTGGCAATACTTCACTCACCTGCGTACTGCTCTGTGGGACCCTCCAGCACAGCGCAGGTGGGACAGCACATCCGCCAGGCATCCCTGAGGCTGGGCTCCTCGCCCCCTTGGAGGTTTTACCTAATGTCTTCTGGTCCCTCTTATGCCAAGAAATACTCTACTCTACAATTTACTGTCAGAGCCTGTAAGCAATCACTCTTTCTCCTCTGCTGGCGTTTAAGGTCATCCGTCTTGATTGCCATAATGCGTTCAAGTGTAGATCCGGTTTTATTTAACCTTGCTTCTCAGAGTCCCTTAATCCGAATCCCGCTATGATTCTGGAAACTTCTCAATAACTGCTTCTATAGATATTGCCTCTGCACTACTCTCTTCTTTCTTCTTCAGGAACTCCTATTTTGTAAATTTGGAACCTCTCGGTCTAGCTTCTTAGCTACATTTTCCTATTCATTGTCTCATCCTTCTAGAATGCTTCAGTTCTATGTTTTAACTCATTCATTTTGGGGTTGTCTTGTCCGGAAGTTATCTACTGCATTTTCAAGTTCATTATTGTATTTTCCATGTCTGGGATTTATAATGGCATGTCTATCTGTCACCTACCTACCTACCTACCTACCTATTTCTGATCTTGCTAGTTTGTGTTTGTTTTTGTTCCACTTTTTTTCTATACTATTTCAATAAAAATCATATTCTTGGTTTTCTCTTTGACATCCTCAACATTTAAAAAAAATCTTCATCTCTATAAAACAAATATCATGGCAGACGCCCACCAGCAGATCGTTGATTTTGTTGGTCATGTTTCTTAGCATTAGATTTATTCCTGTGTTTTGGGATTTTCGTAGGTTGGATTATTTTGAATAAGAAGATTTCTCTCTGCCTCTCGTTTTCGCTGTCAATGCGCCTCCCTCCACCCCCCACTGCTCCCTCTCTCATTCTAGGGGGTCTTACAGTTGCCTCTGCACCCTCTGAATCTCTGATATAGGCCTAAACCTTATAATCACACTTTGAGACCAGTGCTCTATGGGCCGGATGGGAGAAGGACAAATCCAGGTTCAAGTCTGAAGGCGGCGTGACTTAGTATTAACAACAGGACTCATTCGTCTTTGCCCAGTGCCTCCTCAGCCCCACAATTGCTGCACACCCTCTGCTCGTTCAGCAGGCCTGTTGGCTCTTATGCCCCGCCCCGCCCAGCTTCTTTTTGTAAGCGGGGGAGGTTCACCGAGTGCACAGCTCTAAGCAGTGAGTGACCCCACATCTCCTCCGCCCCGTTTTGAGAGCACTGCTGCCATGACGTCCCGCCCCGCGGTGCTGAATCACTTGCCGCACCCGTAAACCCAGAACGCTGCGGCTTCAGCCTCCGTCCACCACTCTGGTTTCCACTCTGTTTCTCAGCCGCTCAGGCATTTCCCTTGTGTTCGAGTCCAGGTGTGTGCGTGGGTGCGCTGCACACTTTAGCCCTCATTGCTGTGTTGGAAAGGGTTTTCGAAGCCTGAGTTCTCAGTGCCATGTGGGCCTGGAAGCCTCTTTCTCTTCCCACGCTTCTCGTGAACGAAGTCGGTTTCCCGTGTCTGCACGTCTCCCTCAGCAGTCAAGGTGTCCACTCCCACAGCCTCCCTGAAACTGCGCTGGCTACAGCCGAGACGTCCAGGATGTCTGGAGACATCTAGTATTTCTTCTTTTCTTTTTGATATATCTATTGGGGTGACAATGGTGAATAGAATTAATTACATAGGCTTGGAGTGTACGATTCTAGGATACATCATCTGTATATTGCATTGTATTTCTCCATGTTATGTTTATCTGTTGACAGAATATTCCCTGACTTTCATGCTAATTTTTTGTTTATTATTATTTATTTATTTACATTTCGAATTGTTGTTCGAGTACAGTTGTCTCCGTTCATGTTTATTTTTTAGTAAAGTCTCATATAATTTCAGTGAACTTCTGTTCCTTTCGATGTAAAAATCCCAGTGAATGTGAAACAGTACCAAAACTGGTCTTTGAGCTTCAAAGGAAAATCCAGTCATGGTTCTCACTTGCCTAAAATGCTTCAGTGACTCCCTTTCTCACACCCATTGGGACGAGACCTGAAATTGTGGAGGGTGACATCTCCCCTGTGCTGCACACTCCTTCGTCTTCTGCCTCCTGTCACGTGTCCCTCCACACCCCATCTCAGCCGTGATCCCACTGCCGAGCACAGTGCCTTCCTCTCCGGCCCTGCTGCTGTGTCCTTGGCCTGCAAGGACCTGCTCTCTTCCCCTCGTTCTCCTGCCGAGACTCCTGGTCAGCTTCCAGCAGCTGAGTCCGGGTCATGCGCTCCTTCAGGAATACTTCCATACACATAGTCAACGATATGCAAGGGACAGCCATTATCCTGGGTGTTGAGAATTTAACACTGGGCGAGAACAGACATGCTCTGCCCCCAGGTGGAATCTACCTATTCCTGGAGGGGACAGAGATTAATCATGTGATCACTGGGTAAATGGAAACCTGCCTCCGTGATACAACTGCCATCAAAGACAGAGTCACAGTCCCGTGTGAGCCGGCAGCAAGGGAGTTCATCCTTATGGAGGAGACCCCCCGCTGCCCCCCATTCCATGGAGGTAGACATTGTCTTCCTCACCATTGTGTACGCGGTTCTGTTATAACAAGGATCTCCGTGTTGAGCAGATCAGCTGGCAGGTAGTTGGGATATGAAAAATGACGAACTGTTTTCTGATTGAGTTAAAGTTTCACCTGAGTTGTGGATCACAGGGAAATTTATGGAGGGGTCATTTTTTCACTCCTGTTGTTTACTTTCTCCGGAACAAGATCTCCAGTGCCAAGTTGCTTTGCTGAAACAGTACCATTCTCTAATAATTCTAAGCTTCTTAGAATTCTTTCTTATAGGTCACAGACTATTCTAGCGGTTACTTGCTCGCTTTGAGGTTGGAAAATGAGGGTACAGCATTCACTAGATCAATTATGAATTATTTCAAAGGTCAGAGCCTAACAGCACAAACTACACTGGTCCCTTTCAGGGAATGGAAAGGGATGCACATGTGTTTGATGAAATAAATATTGTAATGAGGAGAGCAAAAATAGCCAAACCGTGTCCGGAATGAACAGGAGGATGATAAGGCAACGTGAAATAAGTTTTTTGATATTGTGATCCTGCACATTTTAAAACACTGGAGCAGGAAAATTATCTGAAAATGGACTCTAATAGATACGAGTGCATTTTTCTCACTTGAAATGAAGTACATCGGCTCAGTCCACCCAGAGCCAAGCTGGCTTTCACACATTCCACCCCCGCCCCCTTCCTTTTCTAAAACTAGGTCAAGTGCAGAAGTTGTATTTTGGGTCTAGATTCCGCTCCCTTTCTAGTGTCCCTCTGCCGAGGGCTTCGCCAGGCAGCTGCTTCTCGGGCGCACAAGCAGAGCTGGCACCAGGCGGGCTCAGGGAGCACACGGTCCGTGGGTACACGCCTGCGCACCAAGCCCTGGCTCGCAGGTGCCCAGAGAGCCCTCCATAAAACTGAGGACGAGGCGGAGCCCGTCCTGCTTCTTGGTACCTGCTTTTACCTGGACACCTTAAGACCCCGGTGGACTCCCAATGTGGTCGATTGTTATTTTCTATTTTGATTAGAGCCATCCTAGTGGATGTGAGCTGTTATCTCACTGTGGTCTGATTTGTACTTTTCTAATGATTACAGAGGGTAAACAACTTAATATGTGTTTACTAATCAAGGAATATCTCTTTTAGAGAAATGTCTATTTAAATCTTTTGCCTATCTTTAAATGGGGTTAGTTGTCTTATTATTGTTAAGTTATAAGAATTATTCTGGTCGCTCTCTCTATTCTGAGTACTAGGCCCTTGTCATATTTATGATTTGCAAATATTTTTCCCCAATGAGTTGTCTTTTCACTTTCTTGATAATGTCTTTCGAAGCACAAGTGTGTAGATTTGATGAAGACCACTGCATTTATTTTCCTTTGGTTGTTGGGCTCTTAGTGTCGCGTATAAGAAAATGCTAATGCAAGGTCTGTAAAGTTACAACTAGGCTTTATTCTAAGAGTCTGACTGTTTTAACTCTTACATTTAAGTCTATGCCCTATTTTGAGTTAATTTTTGTATATGATGTGGGTAGGGGCCCAACTTTTTTTTTTTAATTAGAATGTGGATATCCAGTTCTCCCAAGTTAATTTGTTCTCCCATTGAACTTGCACTTTTGTTGAAAATCAGCTGACCATGGATGGATGAGTTTATTTCTGTGCGCTCAGTTCTGTCTCATTGGTCTGTGTGTCTGTCCTAGTCCACCTTGACTATTGTAACTTTGTGGTAAGTTCAAAAGTCGGGCACTTTCTCAAAGGTCCTCCACTTGTGTTCCTTTTCAAGATCAGTTTGGCTATCCTGGACTCTTCACCTTTTCATATTGGTTTCAGGATCAGCTTGCTCATTTATGCAAAAAAGCAGTTGAATTTTGATAAGATTTATTGCATTTGTAGATCAGTTTGGGAAGCATTGTCATTGGAACAACATAAAGTCTTCAACTTCATCAGCGCTGGATGTCTCTCCATTTCCTTACATCTTCTTTCATTACGTTCAACAAGGTTTTGTGGTTTCTCTCAACTCCTCGTTACCATTGTCCACGCAGCCAACCTCAGAGTCTGTAGCTGTACCCCGGGGTAACCCCGGGCAGGAAACCTTGGGGTCTAGAGGCAGAGGCAGAAGCAGCCCAGGCCTTGAGGAGTTGATCAGAGAAAAGGTGAGAGAAAAGGAGACTCTGTGTAAAAACCGAGAGACGGGAAAAGAAAGTCCACTTATGGCCGAAAAGACTGAAGTAGCTCATGGACAAATAACTCTCGATAATGTCAAGCTCTTAAAAGTAACCTTTGCTTGAACCAATAAGCATCGAGTGGTTTTAATAAAATCACTCTTGGGAATTAAAGTCAATGATGATACTGCCTTTATTCAAGTAATTGATTAAGCCTCTTTTTAAGAATTGCGTCCAGGGACCCTGGTATAGTCCTGAAAATATTCTTGTGATGCCGGCGTCCTCTGAAGGGCATTATTGCTTCAATAAAATAAGTGAAAATTGTAAGGTAATAAGGTTACTTTCCTTATGGAAGTTGGAAATTGGTGTTGTGATCATTCGTTGAAACATTCGTGTGTGTTTAGTGTGTGTTGGGAGTTAGTTTTTCCCTTCCCGGTTCCTAGAGAGTAGACAGCGTCTGTTCTTCCTTCTCAGGGAAACTTTCCGATTCCTCACCACACAGGATTCCCTGTGCGTGGCCTCTCCTCCTCGCCGTGGTGTGTTTATACTTTAATGATATCAGGGGTCACTGATGATGGACAGGCAGAAGGAAAAACTGGAGGAACTCAAAGTAACAACTGACTCTGGACTGGGGAATGAGTGAAAACATTCAGATTTTTTTTGCGAGGGAGAGGGTTTGGGATTTGGGACCGATGATCTGCTGCTTCCTAAAAGCGACATAGGGAACTGGCTAGGTCTGCTCTGCTCATCATCATCCCGGCCTCGTAGATCTGCCGCATCTGTCCACACTCACACCTCACAAGCAGAGGGCATGGGGGCTGGCAGGTACCAGCTTCACCCTGAGGGGCTTCCTCACAGGCTCTCCGCCTCGCCTGCCCACCTGGCCACCTGCCCCACCTGCCCACCTGCACACCTGCTGTGGCCTGCTCCCTTCTCTCTGGCTCTCCAGTGCCTTCGTTTTCTTCAAATACAGTTTATACGTGGCATTATTTTGTATTTGTTCTGGGTGTACAATGGAGCGGCTAGACAAGCATATACTTGATGGATCGTTCTGCCGGGCACTTCCAGGATCTACCTGGCAGCGCACTGTCCCGGCCACTCCTAAGTTCCTGAGGCCCCGTGGGAGGCACTGAGAAGGGAGCGGGGAACAGACAGAGACTGCCCTTGTCTGGAGCCCTCTGACACGCTGTGGACCTTTGCAAAGGACGCACCGCGTGTCATCGGGGGGCCTGACTGCTTGTGCTCCCTTCTTTGCCCTGTGAAACCATCGTGGTGGCCTCAGTGACACAGCAGCGCAGGCACGACTGCTGGCCTCCTCCGTCCGGGCCCGCCAGCCTGGGCGCGTGGCACCATCAAACCGCGGTTCCTCCCAGTCTGGTGTCTCCAGTGCCCCAGGAGCTCACAGGCACTTTTTTTTGTTAACTTACCTTTTTTCTTTTTTTATCCAAGTCACACATGCACATCGTTTAGGAAATCATACAAAGCTACAGGTTGCCCGTTGAAAAGCTGTGTCTCCTCCCACCCTGCTCCCCACCGTGTCCCTGGGCAGCAGCTTCCCGCTCTCACGGCCTCGTCCTGTTCCGCCTTCCGTATTCAGAAATGCTGCTCCTAACTGATGTTTTGTGATGTATCGACTTTGAGCATCGCTGATTGACTTCCTTTCGTAGCTATTGACGGTCCCCTCTCTTGCTGAGGTCCCTTCTCTTCGGTCCCCACTCTCGTCCTCCCACACATTTTGGTGGAGCAGGCACGCTAATGTTGTCATGACTATGTAAGTACTAACCGTGCTCTTCTAAGTTCCCTCTCAGACAACTGTTGGCTTTTCCTACAGTTAATAATTGCCTGGTGTGTTGACTCCAAATGAGCTCCTTTTGCAGCAGCGGTGGCTCCCTGAGGCCCCAGCCTGCCCTGCGGGCTGGTGACCGGAAACCCTGGTCCCTAGCAGAGCAGAGCGAAATGACTCACTCTCCCTGGGCCTTCTCCTCTGCAGATACTTAGGTAGTCACTTCCTCTGCTCTAGTCAGTCCATTTCTACATCTGCTTAGTAGAATCAGTACCGTTTTTTTTTTTGCACATGATAATTTGAAGGAGATGTGAGAAGAAAAGAACTTTAGCATGAATGTTCAGAAACTCCAAACGCTTCTCTTACTAAATTGTACATTTATCTGTGTGGACTCAAGACTAAGAGGTGTCTCCGTCTCTCCAGGCCGCCCTGGAGGGAGGCTCGCTCGTCTCTTCTCAAGCATCTGATCTAATACCCTGCTCTCTTTCTTCATCTTCTCCCCGTCTCCCAACCTCGTCCATTTTACCAGCAGCCCGTAGACGAAGGGGAAGACGTAAAACACCGTAACCTGCTGGGCGGGTGAAGATGCTCACACATGCGAGCAGCAGACAGTTAGACAGTCAGTCTTCCGGGTGGGGATGAGCTCCCTGACTTCGGACGTCTGTGGCCAGTGAAACGTTCTGTGAGCTGGCAAAGCAGCGCTAGTCAGACCGGGAGGGCACGGCCTCTCCCCGTCCAGAGTGCCGAGGGGCTAATGCGTCGTCTCACCTCAGCCCCACCGATATCCCCAATCTGTGTACCCACATATCTGAGTACCTGCATGAGATGCCTCCTCTAGTCCACGTGTTGCAAGACCAGAGAGATGGAGTCCGCATCGGGATTTTCAGAAACATGTAAATGTACGCGGTGGAAATGGCAGCCTTCTGCAGTTTCTTTCCAATCTCATTGGTTGCTTGGTTTGCTTGTCACCTAGCATGGGTTCTGTTAGGTAAGTTAGCTTCATACAGAAAAGTCATCTCACAGTGGGTTCGTGCTAGCTAATAAATTATGTGTTAATGCAAAAAGAAGTACCACCAAGG
Organism: Carollia perspicillata; assembly: GCA_004027735.1. Taxonomy (NCBI): domain Eukaryota; kingdom Metazoa; phylum Chordata; class Mammalia; order Chiroptera; family Phyllostomidae; genus Carollia; species Carollia perspicillata. Next base: position 787 of record PVKM010037365.1, on the reverse strand, counting down.
CCACCGGGATTTATGCTCAGCGTATTTTTCGACATCCTGTCTTCTGGAGGCCAAGGACAGTATCTTGTTTCTCGCATGAGACCTGGCACGTGGTATTCCGAAGACCCACCCGAGCACTTCACCGTTGGCCCCACCCGATCTCGCCCAGGCTGCAGGAGGTGTCCAGTGGGGGCCCTCTGGACCGCTCCCACTCCACCTTCCAGGAGGGCAGGCTTCTGTCTTCCAGGACCCGCCCTGCCTTGTGTATAAGTGAGCGTGGAAAAGATCCACACTACCCCTACAGGCATCTTCCGTCACAAACACAGCTCATCCGAGAACAAAAGCATGTGTTTCCTATTAGGTTGCAAGGCTGGGCTGGGCGGACTTAGGATCTTATATGCCTAGTGTAGCAGTTTCCCAAATGTCTAGCATAGCACGGACGCTCAGCAAGCATCTGCTCATTGGCAACACGTCCTTGCCATCTCACAGAACTTACAGCTGGCTAAAGACTCCACAGAACGGGACGTCGTAGGGAACTACGATAAGTCCAGAGGAAAGCAGGGGCTTTCTGGGGAGGCCCTTAACCCAGGCTCGGGGCGTCGGGGAAGAGCTCCCAGAGGAAGTGAAATCCGAGTGGAGCTGGAGGAGCGGTGGGCTTGGCAGCCGGAGGTGGCGGTGCGGGAATGGGGAGCGGGCGTGGGGCGGGTCCTGCTGAAGTGGCGAGTGTTCCCGCAGGAGCGGACGCAGTGAGCCGAGGCCTGGAGAGCAGACAGAACTGGGGAAGAAGTGAACTACGACCGGACTGCGG